>CM017191.1:26007204-26014704 GCA_004837865.1 Musa balbisiana
AAAGATGGCATACGGTGTGTACTCGAAGCGTACAATCAATGAGCTTGAAGACGGCATGAACCGACAAAGGAGAGTGCATTCTTCAAAGGTCTGATCTCCTTGAGATGCTTGCGGGGGTTCGTTGGTGGTAAGTGGAATATCTTTATACGTCCTTGCAGAGTACGGTTAAACAGCCAGGCTTGTTGACGAAGGGCATGGGGAAACAAGAAATAGTGCGGTACGTCTTCTAAATAAGTCGGCATGTAATTGAATTTAAAGGAGGGTGGGTTCATTGGTGGGAAGTGGAAGTGACACTGTGTCCTTGGCAAGTACGGTGGATGAGCCAAGATTGAGACAGGCATGGTGGGGCGACAGCAGATAGTGCGGTTCTTGGTAAAATCTTATCTTAGTGAGGTGGCTTGGGCTCATTAGACTAAAGTGGAAGGATACCGATCCTATCCGCTACGACTGACTTTTAAGAATTGCTATGATGACGCGGTACGACTTCAAGGAAAAGATATGGGTGGATAGGGATAGCAACAGAAACCAAATCTCTCTCTCTCTCCCGACAGAAAAGATAACCTTAGTTTGGTTTTCGCTGTTGAAAACTCCATTTGCTTTGAGGAACACGTGTCCTCGTGGTACACAAACCAGGCAGACGGAGCGAGCTAATCCGAAAAGAAATCTCACACCAAAACCTCAATCCACGACTCAATAATTAAAAACAACAACAACAAATCCAAATCTTCGATTTTTACAAATATTTCTTTTTAAGCATCATCCCATCTTAAAATTGAAAGGCTTCGAAGGTGCCGGCCCTTGAATCTTTTATTGGCGCGAACAATACATACATGCAGATGGGACATTTCAGGTGGCTTGCAGAACATCATAGAATTGGGAAGGCCTCTTCCTATGACCTAGATAGAGTTCCTGAAAGCATAGCGAAACCGTGTTAGATTAACAGGTTGCCACGACCTATGACCATTGAATATAATAAGTAAATAAGATTGCTGTCCGTCACAGGAGAATCGTGCTGTGAAAAGCGTCATATGGACTTGCATGATTGTGATTACACATCATTCCTGAACATCGGTTGTCAGGTTACTTGCTACCTTAAGTCGATGGCTTTTACAGATTTAACACTTAACAAACAAGCAGTAAGTATATAAAATAATATCCAGGAGGGCACACAGAAAAGGTACGCCGCAGCAAATTCTGAGTTCACACCGAGCGAGTCTCCGAAATGAAGCTGGGGTTGCATTGGTGGCATAACCACATGTCACCACAATGGTGCGTTAACCTTTTATCAATCCATTCTCACCGCAAATGGTTGTGATCCTTCTCAAATGCTTCTGGCACTGAGAACTGCACAGAACTTCATCGATTGGGAATTTCCTTTTTGTTTCTTTCCTTGGGACTCCTGAGACACACAATCATGCTAGAGTGCCAAAAGGCTCCGAGCAATTCCACCACTCCCCTTTTTTTTTTTTTTTTGTTTGGGAGGATATTTTCATGAATTGTGGTACATTTTAAAACAGAACCCCCTAAGAAAACTGGAGTTAAGTAAATGTGTATAAACTCAAAATCTTTTAGAACATTATTATGTAACATATAAGAAGTGTCCCAAACGTCTAAGGTATCTTCATCCACCTTGGAATACAAGAAAAATTTGCCAACTCTGATGTAAGTTAATAGTTAAAAATTGGAAGAAATAAATGCAAATTTCTATGGCCGGTAATTCGAAGAGATCTCCATCCATGGCTGTAAAGTTGAATAGACTTGGATATATTTGACCCTCTTTGGCATCTACTTCCATTGAAGATGATCACTGATCTCAAGGAAGCTTCTGAGACACGAATACTTTTCATTTTACTTTGCAGCAACCAATAGTCCTAACTAGCATGGTATACAATTTTGAATGATACCAGCTGGTATGGGCGGTACGTATCGGTCCAATGACATACCGGTATGTGGACCACCCGCTACCGGGCGGAACATTTAAAAACACCCGTATCGGACGATACGGGGTAATATCGGGCGATAACGATCAAAATTTCGACCGTTACTGCTTGGCACAGCTCGGTAATGGTGCTACAGTGCTCTAATTTGACCATTGGAGCCCTTTCTCATAGTATTTAAACACTTCTTCTCCCCTATTTTACTCCATTACTATATTTATTTCTAACTTAAAAATCCTATCCTAACTTTTTTTTTAGGTATTTTCAAAGGGTTTTACACCTAAATTAGGTGTATCGCTTGGTACGCCTTGACGTACCGCTCGGTACACGGTATCGTACTGTACCAAGCCAACCTTGAAACACCGGTACGGTATAGTATTGCGAACCTTGCTAGCTAGATCAATCTTATAAGAGTGCACATGATGTGATTCTTTTTATTCTCTCTTTATTTCCTTTACGTTTTAATGGTTGCAGAAAGAAATTCTTTTTCATTCATTTGATTTTAGAAAACTTACAGAAGTTATAGAGTACAGTTGCACAAATGGAGACTCAATCATACAAAATCAACAAACTAATCTCCACAAAATCAGGAAACTGATCTTCTCAAAATTAGGAAACTATCTCCTCAAATTTAAGCAGGTGATTTCCACAATAGGGAAACTATGAAAAATCCTAAATAATCCTTGTAAATTAGGATTAGATTTACAAGAAAGTAGACAAAATAGGAAGCTGGTTAATATATATTTTCGGTTCCCAGCTTGCCAATAATATCTTGAAAAGAATGACTCAGAAGACTTCTAGTTAGGATATCAATTACTTGTCTACTTGTTGATATAAGGGAAAATATAGACTAATCCACTATCTAGCTTTTCTTTTATAAAATATTGATTCACTTCAACGTGCTTTATCTGATCATGTTGAAATTATAGGCAATACTGATTATTTTCTTATTATCACAATATAGTTTCATATTTCCTTCCCATTTAACTCCAACTCATTAACAATTACTTTTTTCAATCATAATAGCTCATGAATATCATGGCTCTAAATTGTATCTTTAAATTATCGAGTAACTAGTAGTTGCTTCTTACCTTTCCATGTCATCAACCCAGCCCAATCTACATTGCCTACACCCAACTGCACATTTCTTCTGAATAGAATACCTCTGCTCCAAATGGACTGTAGATATCATAGAATACTGTGAACTGCTTGTAGAAGAAATTTTTAGCAGAATGCATGAACTAACTTACCATACTTCATGAGTGATATCAAACCTTATGCGAAACAAATAATTGACATCTCCCTCGGTCTACAATCAAGTCTTCCATACCATCATCCAACTTGTGATTTTGTTCAATAAGTGTTTCCAGTTGGTTTGCATCCAAACACTCCTATTTCGTTTAGAAGACCAATGATATATTTTTGCTTGCTGATAAAAATTCATTTCCATGAGTGAGCTGTCACAATATCCAAGAAATACTTGAGCTTATCCAAATCTTAGATCTCATACTCTTTGCCAGTATATCTCGAAGTCTCCATTTCTTCAAGGTAATTGCCAATAGTAATTATATCAACGTATACAATTAAAAAATAAAATTTTACCAACTGGTCACCCTTTGAAAAAAAGACTATGATAATTACATAGACATGCAATTAAGGATGAAATTTTACCAATTGGCCACCCTTTGATAAAAAGTCTATGATCACTTCAGCTCTATTGAAATTTCATCTCTCTCATTGCTTTTGCAGTTCTATCAAACCATTTCTCCAAGAGATTGTTCTGACTCGTACAATGTCATCTTTACTCTACAGACACTATTATATTTAAATCCTTCATCAAGTCCTAAAGGTGCTTCCATATGAACTTCTTCCTCAAGATTACCATGCAAAAACACAATTTTAATATCAAATTTCTATAGAGATCAACCAAATTATCTATTAAAAGATAGTAATACATGTATCATATTCTCATTTTGTATAACCTAAGTGAAAGGTTTCTTGGTGGTCTATCCCCATATGATTGAGTATAGCCTTTGGTTACAAACCGAATCTCGTATAATTTCACCTTTCTGGAGTACCAACAACCCTTATATTTTATAGTGAATACCTACTTACATTCAATTAGTTTCTTTCCTTTTGGAAGTCCAATGATTTTCATTGTTTTTCCAAGGAATTCACTTCCATCATGGCTTTTCTCCAACTCCTTTCTCTAAATACCTCATGGGCTATTTTTTGAATTTCAAATGGACATAATATTGTAAAGACAGTTCTATGTTCCGAAGATAAGTTATCAGTTGGTAGATTTAGGTCCTCAAATGTGAGTGATTATTTTATTTGAACATGCTCAAATCATTATTTTAGGAAAGGAGCTAGAACTAAATTTAGTACCTATTATCAAACTTGGATACTTGAACATGCTCAATTGGTGATTGGGCCACCTTCTGGAATAAACACAGCGGTAGTGCAGAGAAGACAATTTATCCCATCCACATTCATGGAATTAGTTGGATATAGAGCTAGACGTGCCTTAAACAGGAAGATATAGTTTAAAATGTCCAAATTCATAAACTCTGCTGAAGAGTTTATAGAAAAATATAGACTTTTACCAAAAGTAACATCCATAAATGTAATTTCTTTGAAGTAGGATCATAACACTTGTATTCTTGTTTGAAGGAATATCTAAGGAAGAACATTTAAAGAGCTTAATAATCAAGTTTTCCATGATATTAAGATATAATATGCATGGTTCATTGTGCTAACCTGTACAGGACGGTACAGGCAATACAGATCGATTCAACAAGGGACTAGCACATAGACCACCTTATACCGGGCAGTCCATAACAAGGGACCCCATAGCGCTTGATATGGGATTTGTCTTGATTGGAACGATCAAAATCCAATCATTACTGACTTGTATTGATCGGTAACAGTCAGATTCGACCGATATTGATCAATGATTAGGATTTGTTGAATTCAAATGATCCATTTGACTGTTTGAACTTTGAACCAAATCTAAAAACCCTTTCTATTCCCTCATTCTCTCCCTTTTCACTCTCTCTAACTCATCTACTCTCTTAATCACTTTCTCACTCACATATTTCTCTCATTCTCTCATTTGTACTCTCTTGAACTTCACAAAGCTGAAATTTGTAGATTAGATCAAGCCTGGGAGGCTAATTAGGGAAGGTTAATACCTAAATTAGAGGAACTTTCTAACCAAAGGTATATATTTTTTTCTCGATCTTTAATGATTTATAAGAATATTAAGCCTATTCTACGTTCTCAATGTCCAATATATTGTTTGAGGTCTTTATATTGTTAGAATAGTGTTAATTAGGGAATAATTAAAATCTTCAATGTTGTGATTAGTGTGTTTAATGCTGATTATTTTTAAATTAGATACTTAATGAGTTAAATCTTTGTGTTACATGTATATTAAGGTGATTTACATGTTTGTGATGGTATAACAGGTTTAATTAGGTTCTAATTAAGTTTTTTAATGTTGTAATTAATGATTTATTGATGATTTAATCAAAATTTGACTGATATTAAGATAATTGAATATCTTTATACCTATTAGGGTGTCTAACATGTTTACAGTAGTGAAAGAGGACAAATTAGGGTTTAATTAACTATGTTACTGCTGTGATTAGTGTATTTTTTAGTATATTTGATCGAAATTTGATCGATATTTGGTCAATTAAATATTGATTATGAACCAAATTTGACATTAATTATTTGTTATGATAATAAAGTCCTATTTATATCTTTTTCCAATCAAATGATGGCTACAATTTAGAGGGGACACACCAAATTTAAAGAAGGTTGATGCTCGTGAACTTTCACAAATAACGACATCGAGTGGCTGCGAACGTAACTGGTCAATGTTCACATTGATTCGCATGAAAGCCCGCAATAGACTATCATATAGGCGGTTGGAGAAACTGGTTTATATGTCCATTATAATATATGACTAAGGTTGTGGTATGCCAAGTTAGACAAGGCGTCAAAGGAACTAGAGATTGATACCATTAACCTCCAATACTACAATGAAGATTCACAGTCGATGTTAGAGCAAGGATTTTAATTTCGCATAATACTGCCCGTACCGGGCGGTACGTACTGGTGCACCAGCAGACCGGTACATGGACCGCTCGCTACTGGGCGGTACCATTGATTAGGGCTATTTCTGCCCCATTACCGTCCTAAATCGGGCGATGATCGAGGGAGAAGAAAGAAGAGGGAGAAGGGTGATGTTAACCGAGGGAAGAAAGAAAAGGGAGAAGAGAACCTGGAGATCGGCGCCACTCTCCCTCCTCGTCTATCGACGACTACTCTCGGCGCGAGGAGAAGAATCCTTGATAACGATGGGAGAAGAGAGGCGACGTCGTCTCAGCGACGTTACGGGCAGAAAAGCGGAGACATCGCCTCGTCCTCTATTTGATAAGGTGAGAGACCCTCCACATCCTTTGTATTTCATCACCGAGGCAATAGAAAAAGAGGAAGCACATCCCCAACAGGAGGAAGATCACCCTCGGTCAAAATGTGACAGAAATAATTGGACAACATCGAGTCAAACTATTCAAGGAACTAGAGACACCCAACCATCACAATCGTCCACCCAACAAGCAAAGGCAAAGGCAAAGGGGAAGGCAATAGCATCAGTCATACCGTTTGAAAGAATCGAATTGCGTGATGAGACACCTCAATCGTATTCAACAACCCGCTCAGTCCGAAGACATAGCAACGATGTGGACAATAGTGCCTCAACCGAGAATGATGATGGTCGAGGAGTTAATGGTCCTATCTACATAGTTTGAGGGTGGTGCATAGACCGAGCAATATTTTATGCATGTCAATTAAGATTTAGATCATAGAGTTCGACAAGATACTAGTTAAGTTTCTACACGAAAGGGGAAGGGGAAAGCAGTGGATGATTTTGAGCAGAAATAGCAGAGATTACACGAAGTAGACATAGAGCAGAGCTTGTCATATTCACAACCATCATATTATGGAAAATCTTATAGCCATCATATTATGGAAAATCTTATAGCCAACAACAGTACATGATAGTTGGTCATTCTTCTCTGAGCATAAGTACGGTGATCGATCTTATGATACGGAGGAATAGATAAGTGGCGAATGTAGAAGTTCCAGTATTCTCCAATCTTCGCACCACTATATACTACAATTGTACTTGTCTCAGGAGCAACCCTAGACATATGTGGTTCACATCGATTAAACTATGATCATCATCACATTGACGCACTAATGACATAAGGTATATCAGTACATTATGTCATGGGATCAATTTTAGAATTGAGTTTGACAAATAAATTAATATGTAGATACATAGAATCGAAAATCCCAATTTACTGCCCGTGGAGTCCTATCATTCTTTTTGGTGGTAGAACCAAGTATATCTATTGATCGATTACTTGATTCATTTGAATATTAAGTTTAAGTTGCTTAACAAATAATTTAAAATTCAAATCTTTTATTTGTAGATAATTTAATATCAATGAAAGGATGGTTCAGAACATACCATAAAGCTACTCTTTAA
>CM017191.1:26019704-26099704 GCA_004837865.1 Musa balbisiana
TGTTAGAAAAAAATGTGATTAAAAAAATATGAAATAGTTAAATGAGACCTTTTGATTTGATAAAGTTTTTATCATTCTTGTATCATATTAATATTTTAAAAGCAGTAAAAAGGAGGATGTACCCAATACACGAGACTCTCACCAATACGAGGTCTGGAGAGAGTCAATAGGTTTCATAAGCTTCCACCTAATTGGGTGACTATAAGTTAGATTGGTTTTTCTTTAAAAGTTCATACTTGAACTAGCCTAGCCCCATGGTTTGCAATATCGTACTGTACCGCTCGATATGAGTGATACATAATGGTTCGATAGAGGACCGGTATGGGCGATACATTGATACACCTTAATGTACTGTATGTCAGTACGCTCAGTACAGCTCAATACATACCGTATCGATAGCTGATCAGTACATTGGTACAGCATGGTATTCAGAACCTTGCCTAGCCCATGGTCTTTCGGAGGACCCTTGTGCCCCTTGATATGGAGACATAAGACTTTGGGAAAGAGTTATCAAAAGTTGTATAAGACTTGAAACGAATATATCTTAAAATCAATTTGGTTTTATACTTGAAAGATCAACAATATAAGCTATTTATTTAAAAATAAATAAAATATTATAAAGAAAAAATTGTACATGGATTTTATTATTATAGAGAAAGTCTATAATGAAATTTCTAAAGATTTATTATGGTGGGTTTTAGAAAAGAAAGGTATATGCACTAAGTAAATTGGAATTATTAAAGATAATATAGCCACTAATATTAAAACTATAGGGAGTTTGTCTAAAGAGTTTTGTATTAGTATACATCTTCAACCTCATGGTTGAACTTAGACATTAAATCCTATGAAGCATGGACAAGAAAGACATTATATGGACAGATCAATATGGTATGTAGAAGTAGGACATCACATGGTATCTAGATGCAATTGCATCTGAACCTTCAACACATTATTATAATTTTATATTGCCCAAAAAATTTAGACAACAGAATGATAGATGATTATCTTATATGTAAAGGAAGCAATTGCAATCTAGTAGTCCATGATCACTAAGGAAACAAGGATGCACAAGGCTAAGAATTAGTTACTTTGTTTTTTATTTTTTGCATTACCAAATACCTCACCTGCATGGTAAATAGAAAGGTACTGAGGCCACAATAATGATTATTATTTATTTCGAAAAAAATATAATAATTATATTCAATAAAATTTTCTATTATATTTTCATACAACCTCTTATCTTTTATATTTTGGTTTCATGTTTGAGGTATTAAAGATATAATAATATTTTTGCATCAAATATATTTTATTTCTAAACTTTTTTACTTTATCTATTTTTAATTTTATATTATTTTCCATATTTTAATAATTTAAATAATTATTTCAATTGATGTCGATCAAGTTGATTCGATTTCATTGATTCTAGTGATGCCATTGATATTTGAATTAATCAATCCCATTTCCAGTACCAATTTTATGAAGCATGTTTTACATGACATGTACAAAATTCTTGCACATTAATTTTTATATATGTTTTACTAATACTAAATTTTTAATAAATTATACAATAATTCTCAATCAATTATGTTTTTATGTAGTTTTTATTCTTTACAATTTGATTTCTAGCAAGTTAATATTTTATGAAATATAAACAAATTTAGCATCTAGCTTTCCTTAAATTTTATGCTTATCATTTTCTAATATTTTGCTATGCTTTACAATCTCATTTTTTAAACTATTTTCAACCAATTCTAATCTTTCTGACCCAATCTGAGATTTTGTTAATCCTAGTTATATATATCTCTGGTCAATTTGATCAATCTTGCAAGCTATACAATAAGTTAAAACAAGTTATATTCAACCTCTTGCATAAAGGAACTAAATAATAAAAGTCAAAGATCATGTAAGACAACTTCTGAGTTCTGATGAAGTTTTGTCGGCAGGTAAAAAGTAAAAGAACATGCTCTAAAAATATATATAGTTATAAGCAAGACAAACTTTATACCTCTACAGCAAAAGCCACCCGAAGGATGCTGGCTTCACTCCACGGGCGTCCTATCAATTGCAAACCGATTGGAAGTCCTTGCTTATCATAACCAATCTGCATATCACATGTTGAATACATAAACACGGTTACTTCAAATGCGATAATTATTACATCATCAGAAGCATAAAAATTTGGAGAGTTTCCAGCTTTCCATTTCATGAATATGAGTAAACAAGGATGGCTGTTTCAAGTGTATACTCACTGTTTGTTCTTTCAGACTGTTGAATATGTATCATTTGATTGTTTTGAAATTAGAACTCTTTACATGAGATTATGGCTTATTGGATCTTGCAAAACTACAAAATTCAACAAAAGCAATGTTCTAAGAAGTTTATGGTGTGGTGTCCAAGGACTGTCATACCATCATAAACTATACAAAATGAGCGGTATTTGTTTGCCCGATAACCGATATGTGAACCTGTTTTGGGCAGAACACAAGAAGTGGGGGAGTACTTCCTAGTATGCTCGATACAAACCCTTTTCATTTGATACAGTCAAATTTTGATCGTACTGGTCCAATATGGTCAAACTTTAAAACCCCCTACCCCTCTTTCACTCCTGAGTCTCTTTCTCCCTCTCTTTCTCACTCACTTTCTCAGTCTCTTTCTCACTCTAACTTGATTAAATATCCTAACCGATGATTAGTGCAAATCGAGCTCTTCATTTGGAGGGATTCAAACTTGGGATTTCACCAAATTCTCTTCAATTAAAGGTATTTATGCTCTTTCTATGCTTTAATTTTAATTTGACACAATTAGATGCTTATTATTCCATTTTTGGTTATAGTTAATGGTGATTAGTGTATTTCTCTTAATACTAGAATTAAATAGTTCCATTATCTTACTTTTAGGCTTAAATTGGGGCTAATTTTGCCTAATCATGTCATGATAAGGTGATTAGTATCTTTCTCTTAAGTGTAGGCACAATTACGACTATTATCATATTTTTAGGTCGAAATTATGCCTAATTGCAGCTTGTTAAGGGTGACTTTTATGTCCCTCTTTATTTTTGGCTCAATTAAATCCATTAGCTTACTTTTAAAACAAAATTAGGGATAATTATGACTCATTTAAACTCTATTCTTATTTAAATAGAATAAAATATCACTAAATTAGTATTAAAAGCAAATATATAGTTTCGAATGGTACTGTCCGATACGGGCGATATGTACCGGTCCAATAGTAAACCGGTATACGGACTGCTCGCTACCGAGCGGTATATTTTTATTTATAAATAATATATGTATTTATTTATAAATTAT
Source organism: Musa balbisiana (assembly GCA_004837865.1). Taxonomy (NCBI): domain Eukaryota; kingdom Viridiplantae; phylum Streptophyta; class Magnoliopsida; order Zingiberales; family Musaceae; genus Musa; species Musa balbisiana. Next base: position 26,023,013 of record CM017191.1, read on the forward strand.
ATATATATATATATAAAGACGACATCGCACATTTTTTTAAATTTTTTATACATAATATATATAAATATATAAATAAATAGATATATAAATAAAAGATTATATATATATAGAAAAATGACGTCGTCTCACATTGTTTTTTAATTTTTTAATATAAATATATATATATATGTATATATATATATATACATACATATATATATATATATATAGGCGGCGTCGCCTCATTTTTTTGTGATGTCGCCTCGCTTGGGGAGAAGAGGGGCGACGTCGCCCAAATTTTTTTTTACTTATATATATTAATATATATACCGAATAGTATACCGCTCGGTATATAGTAAGTACCATACCGTACCGAGAGAAGGTCGAAACTCTGGTACGGTACGATATTTCAATCCTTGATTAAAAATACTCACAAAAGAGGTTTTTAGTCATTTTTCAGCTATTTCTGGCCTTTTTCATGAAAATCAGGATATCAGCATATGGTACATCGGTACTAATCAGTACATTCTAGTTGATCTGTACAAGGGGGTCAATAACATCATCCTTCCTCCAAGAGGATTTGCAGTCTTTTAATTACTTTGCTGTTGTAATTAAAATGCTGCAATGGATTTAAATAGGAGTAGAGTAAAAGTCCGATTGAACCAAATTGGACTTCGACTAGAACTCAGTTTGTGCTGCACCTGAGTGAGACTTGAGCTGACTTTGATCTGATCCTAAGCTTGGAATCGAGCTTGAGATTGGTTCAGTTTGATCAGGATCGAATTGGAGTCTGATTGAAACTCCGATTGGACCATATTGGAGTTCAATTTGAACTCGACTAGATCGTCCCTGTTCACTAGTCCCATGCACGACTGATACCATTGGCACAAGATAACAGTCCTTGATGGTGTCTGTCAGTTTTTCACAACCATCTTTTTGAATTAGTTGACTTTTTTTTCTTCAATTAGTTGACTCATAACACAGGTGCTTGCATTTCTGCTTTTATGCACTCCTTTTTGCTTCTACTTTCCAAATGGACATTGTTCACTATGTTATTTTAGAAGAATCCCATACATTTCAATTGCTGTACTTGTCTACATGCTACTTCGTGTAACTGTACATATTGCACTAGTAATCTGGGGCTCTCTCCCATGGAATTAGTAAATTAAAATCCAAGTAACACGTGAATCTTCACCAATTAGTTCTTTCATTGATATTATGACAAGCTTTCATGAGCAGTGGACGGTGTCATTATGACTTGACAAGTATACCATTTCATGTAATAGAAGTTTGAAAATATTTTCAGTCCATGTATACTATCTAAATAGAACTTCATTTGTTATTTGACTATATATAATAAAGGAACTGAAGCTACAGGGATTTTCTTGTTGTACAACAAAGAACATTATTTGCTTACAGGCACTGATATAGCTGGGAGCCCAAGAAGATTTCCTGCTAGTATGAACCGCATGAGATACCCTATAATAAATAAATGTTCAATAGAGTGAATCAGTAAATCGTGCATGTCAAATTCAATTAGATATTAAAAATAAATGCATTAGCAGAAAATGGAAATCAAAGTCAAACAAAAAGAATAAAAACTAAAATTAGCTTAAGGTGGTACTCAAACTCAACTAAAATTTGTACTTGCATAATGCATTTGGTGTGGTGGAAAAGATGGATTTATTCTAAGCAGTCTAGTTATGTTCATGATGAACTTTCTACTCAGGACAATATGATCATAAACTACTCTAGACACATTCAGTGTTGATATAATTGTAAGAAAATATTATGTCTAAAACAAGGTATTGCTTTTTCTTCTATCATTCTCTCTCTCTCTCTCTCTCTCTCTCTCTCTCTCTCTCTCTCTCTCTCTGCCTTTCTCTTTTCCTTATTTTTGGACCAAGTAGGAGGGATGTTAGAACTTTCACCCAAAAGAATGCCAGTAGTAAAAAGCTTCTTCACTTGAAATCATGATACTTAAACATACGAGTTTCATGCAGCAAAGATTTATTGTTAGACATCCAATTTAAATAAATTGAAATAACCGAAATATCTTCTGAATCTTTGTAACAATTACAGTATCAATGATAAGGTTTACTAAAATTAATGCTTTTCTTTTTAGGCTCACCTTAACAATATCCAAATCATGGCATGCAATTTCAAATAGTACCGCCCGTACCGGGCGGTACATACCGGTCCGACGGCATACTAGTACGTGGACTGCCCGCTACCGGACGGAACGTGCTACAGTACTATAATGTTCACTGTAGCAGTGCTATAGTATGAGGAAAAATATTTAAAATCACTCAGTACGCCCTGATGTACCGCTCGGTATGCCCTGGTGTACCAAGCGGTACATGGTATTGTACCGTACCGAGCCAACCTCGAAACACCGGTACGGTACGATATTGCATACCTTGATCCAAATAAACAATAGATGAAAAAGATGTTAGCAATAAGTGGATGCAAATTCAACCTGTCAAAGAATCATCTGAGCTTTCTGGACAATGTCTGTTATAGAAAACAGAATGTGATCTCAACACTTATTACCAGTTTTCAGTAAACCTTAATACACCTATACTAAATGGCATATATTTGTGATAATTAGTGTTGATCAGTTAGAATTTAATCCAGGCAAACAAAGTTATTTATAAATAAAAAAGTGGAGTGTAAAACATATGAGAAAGGATGGAGAAAGGGCTAAAGATCTCATTTCATCACAACCGAATGCCAATGTCCTTTTCTCAAAAATATTATGCTCCATCTAGTTGACTTGTTGCCTATCTTGATCATCATACAGAACATGAAAAAATCATTTGTTTTGTGAAGTGGATAAAGTCATTCTAAGAAGCCAGCAAATGAACCCTTGAACTTGCATTACTTGCATAGTTTGGAAAGGTTTAACATTCAGTTTGAGTCTATTTCAAGTACTTGTTAAGCACAGAAATGGATCTAAGTTTGGAAAAATTATTTAAAAATGATTCCTTTTTCTGATGTTTGATTCTTTATTTTAAGAAATGGGCATTTCACTAGCTTTTAGGAAGATTCATGGAATGATTTTCCCCTCCCTTGTAGTTCCTGATTATTTTAAGCCTGTGCAAAGCCTGATGTCATTGTCATGGTTCTCTGACCACCTAGACTGGTATGTACCAATCTGCTGGAGAACTGGTGTATGTTTGTGGAATGATTGATTAGAGGGGCATAATAGTCATTTTTCTATGTTTTGTTATCAACAAACGGATAATTTGTTGTTATGGCAACGATATTGTGGAAGCAAGTGAAACCGACACCATGTGCATGGTGTCGTTACTTGGGATTCCTTGCTCTTCTTCCCTCTATTGACTGTGGAGGGGAGATTGAGGAGTCTTTGGAGGGTTTCACCTGAAGATGGAGGGACATCGCTGGAAGGATCAAGGTAGGGGTCCCATCCACCCAATCGTCTAATCTAGTTATCACCTCTTAGAGATTAATCTCATGTATGTTTCCTCTTGAATTGAATTCCTTAACCTCCATCAACTAATATGATGTCATGTGAAGTAGAAATCATGTGGAAATATTCCTATTTAGAGTTTATTTGATCTTTTATTATCATTCCATGAAAATAATTGTTGTTAAATAGCAATAAATACTTGAATTTGAATTCACTGTCATGCCAGCGATCCACATCATCTGCCATGCCAGTACTGATCATCACATCAGGACTGACTGCTGCTACATCGCCATCAGGCTGTGTCAAGTAGCAGTGACTGCTGACACAAAAGGCATTGCAGTCTACCCTAATTTGCCCCTATCACCACTGCCACATCAGTGCTGATTACTGTCATGTCAGCGCTGCCCACTGCCACACCATCATCAAGCTGTGTCAAGTCAGCAGTGACTGCTGACACAAAAGGCATTGCAGTCTACCCTAATTTGCCCCTATCACCACTGCCACATCAGTGCTGATTACTGTCATGTCAGCGCTGCCCACTGCCACACCATCATCAAGCTGTGTCAAGTCAGCAGTGACTGCTGACACAAAAGGCATTGCAGTCTACCCTAATTTGCCCCTATCACCACTGCCACATCAGTGCTGATTACTGTCATGTCAGCGCTGCCCACTGCCACACCATCATCAAGCTGTGTCAAGTCAGCAGTGACTGCTGACACAGCAGACTGCCATGCAGTCTGCAAAGGTGCACCAACCTTGAATGGTCCAGCCCAATCACCTGGCCAAATCAGTGCAATCTGGCTGGACTAACTTAAACCTAGCTGACTAACTCTTGACTTAAATCCATCCTCTATTGGTTGAATCAAGCCATATATCCAGATTGAACCCGATCTTTACAGGTGGTTGAACCCGACCACATGCTGATTGAACCCAAGTCATATTCCCATATTGAACTCAATCCTTACATGCGGTCAAGCCCGAATATGTTCTAATTGAGCCCAAGCTATGCTTCCAATCCAGTTTGGAGAGGCCCAATTCTACATAAGCCCAAGTAATGGACTGGCTATGCAAGCCCAACCCATAGGTTGGCTTTGTGGGCCATCAGAGCTAGCCTCAGGTCATGAATTGTAACAAATTATAATATATATAATATACATATATATATATATATATATATATATATATATATATATATATATATATATATATATATATATATATATATATATATATATATATATATATATATATATATATATATATATATATATATATATATATATATATATATATATATATATATATATAACTAGGACTAGGATTAGGCAACCCTCACACAAACAGGGGCAGCCACAAGGAGAGCGTGGCGTCAACTCCCAATAGGAGTATGACTCTCATTAGCCAGCCTAAAACACGTTTCTAGAGGCATTAGGACTCTCCAAGACCTAAGGCATTAGGACTCTACAAGTCCTAACTACATTAGGACTCACCTAGTCGTAACCTAGATGAGACTCCACCCCTTCCTCAGTTATAAAAGGAGGAAAGCCCCATCTAAGCATCCTAAAGCAACCCAAGTCATGCCCCCTCTCAAGAAGCGAACCAGCCTTAAGCTGAGAAAGAAAAAAGGAGAAAAGAGAAAAAGGAGAGAAAAACAGCAACAGCACCCTTCTTCTATCTAGCCTTCCAGCTGACCTAGAACAACTTCCTAGTTGGAGTAGCAGCAGAAGAAGAGAAGAAGAGGAAAAAGTCTTGATAGCCCTCCCGAAGCAGTCAAGATCAGCACGCAAAGAGACTTCTTTCAGCTTGCTGCAGATTCTGCAGCAGAGAACTGTCGCAAATCTAGCAGCCAAAACCATGCATCAAAGCTTCGTCCAACTATTGTGAGGAGCCTCCCAAAGCCAACTACCTGATGTTCAAACCTATGTTCTTACGCATCTACAAGTCTTCTACCATGTTTTTATTCCGTTGTTTATGTCTTGTAGTTAACACTTTAACTTTACAAGTAATAAAGATTGTTTTCTTTCGGTTTTACTCTTCCTATAATAGTTCTGTCCTCCGATAAAACTTCTATCCAAATGGTCATGTTTATTGATGGATCGTCGAACCCAAACCCCATACGCATCATCAAGTCAGTGGTGACTGCTGACACAGCAGACTGTATTACAATATACACTAATCTGTCATATCACTACTGAGGTGCAAGTCACCGTTGACAAGTGCCCTGTCAGCATTGACCATGGCCACATCAGCACTGTATTGTACTAGATCTTTGATAAATGCTGACACAGCAGGGTGCACTACAGCCACATGGGACTTGCCATGTCATCGGTAAGTGTTGCCACGTTAGTAATAACCACTGTGACATCAGCATGATTAATGACACAGCAGACTGCCATGCAGTCTGCAAAGGTGCACCAACCTTGAATGGTCCAGCCCAATCACCTGGCCAAATCAGTGCAATCTGGCTGGACTAACTTAAACCTAGCTGACTAACTCTTGACTTAAATCCATCCTCTATTGGTTGAATCAAGCCATATATCCAGATTGAACCCGATCTTTACAGGTGGTTGAACCCGACCACATGCTGATTGAACCCAAGTCATATTCCCATATTGAACTCAATCCTTACATGCGGTCAAGCCCGAATATGTTCTAATTGAGCCCAAGCTATGCTTCCAATCCAGTTTGGAGAGGCCCAATTCTACATAAGCCCAAGTAATGGACTGGCTATGCAAGCCCAACCCATAGGTTGGCTTTGTGGGCCATCAGAGCTAGCCTCAGGTCATGAATTGTAACAAATTATAATATATATAATTAATAAATATGTAAAAACTTTAGAACAATGATGAAAATCATAAGAAATACAGAAAATGCCACAGAGAATGTTAAATGATCAAAAATAAAATTATTAGGTTACTTTGACTTCCATAGTAACCTAGAACTAATGATTTAGACCTAATATAATCAAGTATATGAACTAAACAAGGTAAAGTAAATAAATTAAAATTCATAATGCATAATAAAACCAATCTTGCAATTGATCTTTCTACTTTGCAAATTTCAACCATTGTCATAATCTATCAACCCCTTTTGACTTCGATTTACCTCAATGTTGACACCTCCCACCTTGTATGTTATATGTATATGTAAATGTATGTGGATGCATAATTTGATGTGATATGGTCATGTTGACAGATGCATGATATTGAGTAAAGGGACACTTGATTTCTTATTGTGACAGTAGACCAGTACTAGTAGGTCGATTATCTGGATGACTTCAGTACTTAAGGGATTAGCAAACCATCAGACGTGGCAATTGTTTGGTCTCCTGCCAAGGACAGGGGAGATGTTTTGTCATTGTGACAGGTGAGGCACTACTCCATTAGCTGTCGAGAGTGCAATATGATTCCTCTTTATCAGCTGTTATGAAAGTTAAGTTATCTTGAGAGATTCGAGCATGCCATTTGCTAATGATGATGTGTATATGATGCAATGATTTCAATAGGTGCTCGGGCGCTCGCCTAGGCGCTCAGGCGAGGCGAGGTGAGGTCCGAGCACCTCGCTTCATGTCTAGGTGCCTCGCTTCAAAGAGGCGCCGCCTAGGCGCTCGCCCGAGCCCAAGCGCCGAGCACTTCGAGCAAGCGCCCGGGTTAAACTAGGCGACCGAACCAGATTTTTAGGTCTGGTTGGTCTCCGATGCTTTAGTTGGTTCAATCGAACCAACTAAATCATCGATATAAGGCTCCCTCTCGCAGTTTCCCCGATTTTCCCAACCCTAACACACGATTTTGCCGTCGAGATTTCTTCTCCGTTGTCGCTGTTCTCTACTACTACTGCTACTATCGCTGCTCCCTGCTACTATCGCTCGCCGCTACTGTCGCTACTCGCCGCTGCCACAATCGCTGCTCGTCGTTGCTGTCATCGCTCACCGCTGCTGTCGCCGCCGCTCGCCGCTCCAGCTACGGCTGTTGCTTCAGTAGTCTCGATCTTCTCACACACTTCTCACTATACTGTTAATAGTATATTGCTAACTGTATACTAATAATAGTATTTTTATTTATTAGATTAATAATATATTATTTTGATTTTAATACTATTAATTTTTATTTATTTAATAGTATATTTTTTATTTAAAAAATAAAAATATACTATTATGATTTATTTATTTATTGTGATTTTATACCCGATTTTCTTAATTTAATAGCATTTTTTTATTTAAATAATTATATCTATTAATTATATTATATATTTTTATATTTTAGCACCTCGCTTCGCTCGGGCGAGCACCTAGCGCCTTGGGCGTTTTTAGACCTTGGCGCCTAGCGCTTTTTAAATCACTGATATGATGATGTATTTGTATATATACTATCCTTGTGTGGATTGTGCATTGCATTCTTTCATACATTAATCATCATTTGTGAAATCCTTTTATCAATTTATCTGTAACATTTGCCTTGACACACCTTTTGCTTATTCGGGATTCCTCTGCTTAGCATTATTGCTTAATGTTATTGTTGTAAAATTTTTCAGAGACCCAGAACAACAGGAGCAGCACATGTCATTTCAATATGAGTACTATTGAACAATCGACTTGTTCTTCTTGTTGTTAGCTTTTCAGACTATGATTAAATAATATTGAACTCCTTATGTAACAAGTTGGACCGTTATTGTTATAATAAGTTTCAGACTTATGGAATGTAAAGATTATCATGTGTTGTTTTCAACCATTGGTATTTGTGTTTGGAATGTCCTTAGGGTGGGATAGTTGGAGAATTGGTATATGTATGTGGAACAACCCAAATCGGGCATCATGCTCGCAGGATTGATTAGTTCTGCCTTGTCCCACTGCTCTCCCCCTTTAATGCTTTTTTGAGTTATTATCAATGCTCGAAAGAGGGACGACTGGTCTCCAAAAGAAGCTCAGTTGAGCTTCTTAAGCTTCAAAGGCTCCAAGTATAACTTCTACTTGTATTCTGAAGCCTCTTCTCTTTCTCTTCCCTACTCTCAATAGTTATCTTCTCAAATATCCTCTCATCCATTGAAATCTCTTAAATTGGTCAAAAGAGAACCTTCCATTTGAAGTTCCAAAATAAATCTCTTCAAAATTAGGTAAATCTAAAGCTTAATTTTTGTTTATAATATTACAAGGTCCACATTGCTTCCTAATGGTACCAATAACTTTTGTAATTTGTACATATATATTTTTCTGATCAAGCCTTAGAAAAAGGTATATGATCTACTTTCTTCCTTATCCTTTTACTAGGAAAATACAATATTTCATGGATTTGAGTTCTACAGTGATGCAATGAGTCTAATGCCACAAATTCATAAAGATTCGTAATTTGAATTTATGTAGTTTTCTGGCTTTTAGATTATATATGCATTGCTCAAGTTTCTCACACCTAGCATGACACCTTGCAAGCCAATGGAAACACAAGTACCATGCAATTATTATTATTATCTAGCAATATATGTTGTGATATTTATGTTTCATAAGTATAATATATAATATACTCATGTTATAGGTTATTTGAAGTTGAAGTATGTAGAAAATTCTCCAAAATCCTCTTCAAAGTATATATGAGTATCAATGCCTCCTTTTAAGTATATTTTTGCAGCGAAAAGAAGCAGTCCTCTAGAAGAATGGGCAAAAAGGTGCTAGCAGACTTGTGTATAAGGTTAATTTATGGCAATGGTTATGCATACATTGATTAGAACAGATGTCACATTGCATCAGATCCTAAATGCTTCTCAAAGCTTAAATAAGTTTGATCAAGTGATTTTGAGGTTAACCATTATGTGTTGTGTACGATAGCAAATTGATTTATTTATGCATGGATGAAGTATTATAGGCTATTTGCTCAGCTATATTCTGTTGTGTATCAGCTTACAAAATACATCAAATAAAAAAAGAAAGAGGACCTGCATTTGTTAAATCAAACTTACCAAGTCTAGAAACATACTTTCCTAGTACTCAATTATTTTGTCTATTCTGTTACCCAGACTATACTCAACAGTTAAACTTACAATTAATAATATTAGGGTACCACATCGTTCCTTGTGCTTGCAAAAGGACATATAGAGAAACATATGTGAATTTCTCTTCTAAAGTAAAATAATTGCAGAGACCTTTGATTTTAAGCATGCTCACATTAGATAATCAAGATCTAGACAAAATTTATAAATATATGCAACAATTATTGTGAAAAAGGGCTAAATTTTAATGGACTTGATTCATGAAATATTCAGCATACCTAGTAATAGTAGCAACAGGAACATTTATAGCATCCAACTTACCCGAAGTCTCATAATTTGACTCCCCATACTGAAGAGAACTTAATGGAATTTTTGGTGCAGTTATGCTATAAAGATAAATTTTGAACGAAATTACTTGTAAGACATGGAAAGATAGTCTTTAAAGTGAATTTTCATTTAAATAGAATTGTTTATCATGCAACAGTATAACATTAAAAACTTCATGTTTATCACACATTTTGCTCAGAGTTCATTCACAAAATGCCACTACTATTATATTACAATTTAATAATTTATATCTGCTAATACATGATGAAACCCTATATGGTAACAAGGTCAAAACCTTTATTAGATATGTTTCTAGAAGAAAAATTAGGAATCCTGATATTAGATCTACAAAATATAAATACAACTCATAAAAAATAATTATTGAATAACAAATAAGTAATTGCTCCAATCCTATTAACTTAGCCCAAACCTTTTTTTCCTTTCTAATTCAAAAAATAAAATGTGAATAATAATCATGATCACTTAAAAGTATCATGATATAACCAATTTACCATGTAAATAATAATTAAAAGTTTATCATTGGAAATCTAAATATTGTCTGAACTAAGTAATGGTGAACAAGCAACTAAGTAGTGCATGTTCACAAACAAAGCGCACATAGGGAATCAATGTGTGTTAGAAGAAATAATGGAGTATGAGTAGGCAGTCAAGGAGAGAAAGCAGGCCAACCTGGGAATGTAAGCAGCCATGGTGACGTGTAACATTCAAGAACACCATTGTATTTAAATTAGAAGCGAAAGGAGCAATGAGAGGAGACAAAGCTATAAAGGGTCATTGGATATAAGATGAGAAGGAAAATCCATAACCAGAGAGACAGGAATTTAGAGAGAGGAAGTACTCAGCCAGCTGCATCAAGGAGTTTGAAATTATTAACAGTTCAACAAAGCTATCCTAGTATTCGAGGAAGAAAGATCCAAAGGGATCTTAACTCTGAGACAGCTATGTCAACAATAGAACAAGACTGATAAATCAAAGTACTACATGAATATTTTAAGAAAGAAGGGGGAATGCATGCTTTACAGCCAAAGCTAAACATTATTTCGCTGCTATTATCACTTTGTTAGGACTTAGGAGCTTCCTCTAAATTTGAAATTTCATGTAACTTAAAGAACTTTAGAATGAGAACAAGAAGTTGTCCTGGTCATGGTCTATCAGACCATAAAATTAAATGCTTTAGATGACTATAAAGGATAATTAAGTCATTTTAGTTAGAAACACATGCACAATATACATGGAAAGGACCAGGACACAACATATTACTATAAAATGACCCAATAATCCGAACACTTCACAAACTAAGAACTCAACAGAAGGTACCAAACAATTGGTTGTAGGTAGTTGAATCTTATGTGGTGGTTTCTAATGGAATGCAGACAGATTATGAGTTCATAGCTAATTATGAAATTATTATCAAGCTTCATGAGAGCAAAATAACAATGAGTCTGCAAATAAGGACGTTGTTGGAATCCAAGTTCAGATATGAATTGCCAGAGCACAAATAATGGGTCCTTGTCATCATTCCAGGAATGGAAGTTGTTCTGGACATTGCAAAGTTCATTCGACTGTGCCATGATTTCCAGTAAATCCTGGTTGCTTTCTACTAAAAATTTGAAGATCTCCTATGACACTACTATGTATCATGGTCTTTCCCTTTGTTGCAATAGATGGTTGTGGCTAGTCAGTGTAGTGGTTTTAAAATCTTTAATGGAACAAATGACTAACGTGTAGTTTGGTGATTCATCAAGTTTTCTAACATTTCTGTTTTATATAAAAACAGTGATCTGTTTTCAAGTGTTAACCACATTTGGACAAGTGCCAACCACATATTTTCCCTCTCACTCATTCAAAACATGGCTTCCATTGAGAGGATCTTCAATCTCTTGGAACAACTTTGCTTTGTCATTGTAGAGGTGTCCGGGAAGTACCAGGCAACTTAGTTGAAGCAGGAAGGGCCAACAGAATCAAGATGACGATGAGGAAGGACAAATGTTGTTGCGTCAAATTTACCAAATGACCAAATCATCCAAACAAATCAACAAAATCACTAATACGATGATCATGTTGTGCATTTCTCGAACTAGTACTTTTACTTGAACATGTGTCCCAGGTTAACATAATTAGAATCTGATTATATTAATTGATTATGGTTTATGACTTATGCTCCATAGCATGGGCCAGCATATAGACAGGGCCAAGTGGACAGCACCAAAGGAAGATGCTAAGAAATTGCAACCCATAAGAGGTAGATGATGATTAATGGAATATGAACACAAACTGAAAATGCTTACCCAGTTGTAGGGGTTACTATGATGTCAACCTTCTTGAAAGCTTCCATATAATAATACATTATCCGTCTCCTGCATCAGGCAACTATGTATATTAATGAATAATAACTTAACAAACCAACCATTATATACCAAAACCTATATTCTTATCCAGTGAAGCTATTAAGTTTTGCTAATGTTATGAAACTCAATATAGTTAAATAATTAATTATTTAGTTTCATATTGTGTATCAGAAATCATAAACCATAATTTGGAGTTACATAGTGATGCATAATTTGTAGTGTTGATGTGAGACATGTGATTGAGCATTTATAGTTATTATATATATAATTTTAATTTTAAGCAAGTTTCTTGATAGTTCACTTACCATATGATTATACCCATTGTGGATTCCAAGGGGGGTAAACCTTCGGGCCAATGAAGGAATAGTGTTCAAGTCTACCAAGGTGGAGGCAATGGGATAGTATATGTTGTACTCAATAGTAGCCTTAAGAGAATTAAAATTAATATTTCTACAAAAATGGATTAGTTTTCATAAATATTATATGAATAATGATGGCGTAATATCGTCCTGTGAGAAATGTATTGAACCCATTACTCGACATGTTGTCCTGGAGCGTTTCAGTCAAGGTGTTCAACACATGTCCATGATGCTTTTCAGTTAGTGTTTTTTTCCATTGTTTATTAGTGTTTTTGAGTGTTTTCTTGTAGGCAGATTGTATGGGGCAGAAAGTACTACTATCAGCCTCATTTTTCTTTATCGAAAGTCTATTCATTTTCTATTTCTGCTATAAAATGTTTCTAGTTGTGCGGCATCATACAAAGTGAAAAATGGTCCAAAACTCAAAAACAGTTCTATTCTTGTATGCCACGGGTTGATTTCTGGTTGACAGTCTTACAACATAAAACATCAATTGTTGGTGGCACCAAACCAGATAGGACCTTGATTATATGTACAAGGAGTGATACGTTTTTAATGTGCTCACTTTTTGATTTTATGGAAGTGCTAGGTGAACATTGGGGTTGCACCTACCTTCAGAATTCCCTTTGTATATGACCATTCAGCTTGTTTTCGAGTCTTTTGTGCCTAATAAAAATTGGTTGCTTTGCATTGCTTGTGATCTCAATTATCTTACATTTTCAAGTGTGACAGTGGCATATTTCTCATGCATTTGCCTTTCTAAGTTAAATATGTGTTCCTTTTTCGGTGGCTTTACTCTATGATCTGCAATATAGAGATGATATGTCATGTGTTATTGAAGTAAATGCACTGGTAATTGGCATCATTCATGATTGATATGAAAGATAGCTTTCTAGTGCACCAATATATGAGCAACATGTGGTATTTATGAATCATTTGTTTTGAGCATATCTCCACTATATTAATCTGATATCTTTTTCCTTGATACTCTACTCTTGCATGATATAGACTATTTTATTTATTAAAATGTATCCGGCATATTGTTACGTACTTCCTTCAGACTCTATTTGTGCTAAAAAAAGAAAATCTACATATTTGTTTAAAGGTAGTGTGGTATCGAGAGTGAAAGCTAAGAGATTATCAATGTGAAGGTAGGTTTGATAACTAATCATTGTTGCAAGAGATATATTATTTTTTTAGAAAATTGTATTAAAAAATAGTTACACAACTCTATGAAAAGGACTTTAGTTCATGCACAGTTTAATCTTCCCAAAATCCAAGTTGGAGGACCAATTATAATTCATCCACAATCTAAACACAGGATCTAAGATATAATGTTTGAGGATAATAAAAACATTAAATTCTCATTTACATCTATAAAACCTATGAGGTACATAGCACGAGATATTTAGATAATAAATTGTACTTCAATTTACTTAAAAAAGATATTATTTGAAAGATATATAAGTCTACTTTCAGATGAAGTAAATTTTGTACAAATTAGAGTTGTCTACAGAGAGTTACAAACAGTTTAGTATGGAAAGATCAGAAAATATTAACTTTGTTTTGTAGAATCCAAATAATCAAAAGAAACAAACATTTGGGAAGGCACTTGCATTCCAAATCATTCAAGATACTGAAAGAAAGATATAAGAGTCTAGTTTCCAAAGAATTAAGATTTACCCAAATCAAAATTCTATACAAAATGTTATAGTTAAAACAAGACATATAGGTCAAGATTCTCAAATTTTTCAGATTAGCAAATTTATAGCTCAAATAAGATTGATGTTATTAGAGAGGATAAAACTCCATAAATTGCTCAAAAACAAGAAGAAATCAAGAAAAGAAATCTATGTAGGATAGGTTAGAACACTTGCCTAAGAAAATTTTTATCCCAAGAGTGATGAATTGATCCGAAACCTCAAGCCAAAGCAACACCTCTCCTCTCAACGATCCAAAAAAGGATAAATTCACTATCTCATCCTAAAATCCTAGAATTACTATTGACTTATGACTCATTTGCATTATATTCTTATTGAAATAGCATTAGATTAGTATAAAAACCACTTAAAATTATTTTTCACATATTTTTTGGCTATTTTTTCGAAAATCAATATGTACCGACATATCGACATATGGAATATACCGGTCCAAGCCAGGATTGACATTTTCGGTCCACATGAGACAACAACCCTTTAAGAGAGTTCCAAAACATTTATAGCAGAAAAATTGAGCAGCCATGAAAAATAAATTTCCTTTTCCCTAGATAAAACAGCATCAATACTTTTTAAATTCTATAAAACACCAGAATTCCAACAACAGTGAGTTTTTACCTTCCATGGCTGACAATTTATGAAGACAATATATCAAAGAAGACCAAGAAAAATTGATAAAGAACAAAAGTTCCTGTTTAGTATCTATAAGGTGTAACAATATAAAGAATAGGGTTTACTATACCGAAGCGTACAACCTGGTACGAGCGGTTTGCATCAGTCCGACAAGTGACCGGTACGTGAATCACCCTATACCAGGCAATATCGTCACATGACCCCATATCACTCGATATAGGGTCTGTATCAGTTAATAATGATCGAAATCTGATCATTACCAACCGGTACAAATTGGTAACGATCAAATTTCGACTATTACCGACCAATGGCTAAGGTTGCCCTATTTTAAATGGTCAAATTGACCGTTTGAACCTCTTTCAACTTACTTCACTCTCCCAATCTCTTCAACTCTCTCAAGCTCTTTCACACTCACACCCCTCTCTCATTCTCATATTTTTACTCACTCAAACCAAACAAAGCTATGATTTATGGTTTGAATCAAATTTATGAGGCTAATTTGGGAGGAATGAGTAAAAACACTCTAATCAAAAGATATATGTTCACTTTCTAGATTTTTATTGATTTATAAGATGATTAAACCTATTCTTTGTGATTAATGACTTAATATCTAATATGATGCTTGATATCTTTCTAAATCATGCTCGAAAGATAGATGAAAACCGTCATCATTGGCAATGCATTTATTGTGACTATAACAACAAGGGTGGAGAAATCACCCAGGTGAAGATACATTTAGCAGACGGGTATCCCGATGTTATAAAATGCAAGAAGGTTCCAACAGGGGTCCATAAATCCTTTCAAAGCAAGTTATAACAAGCAAGGGAAGATACAATAAAAAAGAAGGTAAAAGTTGAGGAAGAATACTGTAGGTCTACGCAGGAGCTAATTTGTGATGAATATAAGGGTCACGACACTGAAATCGATTGGATCTCAGAGTTGGTATTCATGCATCACCGGAGCATTGGTACATGTATGGAAAGCAATGAGGTATCGATGACCTAACTCGTAATAGGAGCGTGGTGCCATAAGGAATCCAAAGGTCGACCAGCATGAGACAACCAATTGCCCTTTCTTAGTTAAGCTGCATTGGTAGCATGAGGCAAGGTGGAATCTATGGTTTTATAAGAGGACTTGATAGGAGGTCAGCACTAGATATTATTGATATTAATCCGCAAGCCTATTTTTCAAAAATAACGATACATAAATTAACGATGCATATACAAAAGAAAAGAAATAGGATATTAGGAAGGAAATTACAAAATGATTCTACTTCCATAAAATTCGAGCAAACACAGCCCAAGGTCTATATTATTGGAGCATGATCTCCTCTATTTAAAAGTCTAACACGGGGATCTAACCTCCAACATCCAAGGAGATCCACAACATATATTTAGATGAGGAGATGAAAAAACTGAATATTAGATCAAATCCTTCAAAAGACAATGGGACGAATATGAGGTGACACTGATATGTGACAATTGGACAAGAACAAGAAGAATGTGTATCATTAATTTTCTTGTTTATTGCAACAGACGGGTGAATTTTCATAAGTCAGTTAATGCTTTTGACAAAATTCTAGATGCAAACTATATTTAAAAATTAATGGATACCATGGTAGAGAAGATCGGATCATAATACATTATCCAGATAGACACCAACAGTGGAGCCAATTTCCAGAAAGCTAGTTTACAATTGATGAAAAAAAGGAAAATATTGTTTTGAACTCCATGTTGAGCTCTTTGCATGGATCTAATGCTGAAGGATATTGGTGAGCTACCATCAGTCAACAAGTGGGTAACTTGAGCATAGTTGATCATAAAGTTTATATATAATCATCATTGGATCTACTCTTTAATGCAAAAGTATATAAATGGTTAAATACTCTGACTTGGAATCACTCGGTTTACTACAAATTTCATTACCTTCAAGTCAATACAACAAAAGAGATAGGGCCACAAGGTAATGGCCTCATAAGAAAGGTTCGATTCTAGGTATTCGAGATCAAGTGATGGAAAACAAATGGAAAAGACAATTCTTCTAGATATTGGGATATTGTGAAAGAAATCATAACATAAGTGAAACCACTTTACGTTGTCCTCGATAAAGTCAATATGGACAAATATCCCCAAATGCATTATCTGTCAGACATATGTTAATTACAACAACTGAGGTCCAGAAAGCATTCAAAGATAATTTTAAGGTCGAACAATACTTACAAATCATCGATCGTAAGACTGAAGTTCATATAGACCAACATATCCATAATGCAAGTAAATTCATATTCAGTGTAATTTAATTCATAATTTTTTAATATTTAAAAATTTTTACTAACAAAAGTATTTGTCTTACAACATATTATCTAACATCGATTCTTGTCAAACACTACCAATGTAGCTAATGCTACTATAGAGGGTCGATTGTTTTAGGAATCAATCGATTCATTCCCTGATGTTGTAGTTATATTATGTCGTTACAATAATAAATCCTAGTGATGAAAAGTTACACACATGTTGATTATAAAATATATTTCATATTAATTACTAGTTATGCTAATAAACTCTTATTTATATCTTTTTTCAATTGAGTGGTGGCTATAATTTAGAGAAGACGCACCAAATTTAAAGTTACTATATGTACACTTTCACAAACAATCACATCTAGTGGTTGTGAACGTAATTAATCAACGTTACATTGATTCACACAAAAGTTCGCAACAGACTATTGTATAGACGATTGGAGAAACTGGCTTATGTCCAATATAACATGCAGGTAAGATTACAATGTGCCGAGTTAGACAAGAATTTAAAGGAACTAGCTATTGATCATAGCAATCTCCAATACTATAATGAAGATTCAGAGCCGATATTAAAGTTGGTCGAAGCTGCAAAAAACCAGTAATTTAAAAAGCATTAGGCTCCAAAAGGCGTCAAGGTCCTAAAACACCAAAGGCGCTAGGCACTCACCTAAGTGAAGTGAAAGGCTCTAAAATATTAAAATATAAAAAATATATAATATAATTAATAAATATGCTTATTTAAATAAAAATATGACATTAAATTTAAAATATATAAAGTACTAAATCACATTATCCATCTCCTAATAGCAAAAATGTCAAAAGACTCAAAATTCAAAACAATAAAGTTTTAATCAAAGTCATTCATCATCATAATCAACATCGTCGTCAGTTTCAAACAATTCATCTTCATTGAGTTCATTCTCTTTCTCTCATCCTTCTTCTTCATCAAAATATGTTCGTTATCTTCAACAATAACAGGAGCTAAGCTTGATGTTGTTGCACTTATTTTTCTCTTCGTCATCTTTCTTGTATATGTTTTGTAATTCTCCAGCACCTGAAGCTCTTGTCACATCTCCCTATGTCAAGCTATCATCTTCAACATCGTCGTCAGTTTCAAACAATTCATCTTCATTGAGTTCATTCTCTTTCTCTCATCCTTCTTCTTCATCAAAATATGTTTCGTTATCTTCAACAATAACAGGAGCTAAGCTTGATGTTGTTGCACTTATTTTCTCTTCGTCATCTTTCTTGTATATGTTTGTAATTCTCCAGCACCTGAAGCTCTTGTCACATCTCCCTATGTCAAGCTATCATCTTCAAATACAAGCTCGTCTTCGGCATCTTGCAAGTTCGCACTCATTTCTCCTACAAACCACTCATTTGAATCACCAATGTCTTGTAATAAGATTGGATCAATTCTATTTTGTAAATCATGACGAGCCTTCAAAGCTTAATTATACTTTATATAAACAAGATAATGTGATCATTGATGCTCCAACTAATTTTTTCTCTTTGAGTGAATTTATCATATTATATAATTTAAAAATATATTAATACATCTATCAAAAAAAATAAATTAAAATATTTTATAATCCTTACACGCTTAAAGACACTCTAGTTTCACTCACAACCTGCAGCACTACATGTTAAACTAAGTATTTTAATAGCAAATTGCTGAAAGTTCGAGGTGAAATTTCTAAATAGACTTCACCATTTAACTGCAAAATTTATTTTATTATTAATAATAATATAGTAACATACTATCGATGAAATTAATTATATCAAATTATTAATATCTAGGATGTAGTTGTCCTAAATCGAACTATCATTGGAATTCTAGAAAGGCCATCGACATTCTTATATAAAGATAATTTATGAATAATCTTATCTTACACCTCAAAGCTTGGAATTAATCTTGTAATGCTCTGATATAACCCATTCAGTACTTCTCCATCAAACCCAACAGATGTGATCTTATAAAAGAATTATGGGTTCAAATAACATTCTGATGCATGTAAGGGACGATGAAGCTAACAATTCCATCTTTCATCAATGATTGCAAATATTTCTTATATTTTTTTCATTAAAAGACTTTTGAATCATCTCATTTATTTTATCCATAGCCTCATAAATATATCTCATTGCAGGTTTATTTTCATTATCTGCCAACCGAAGGACTCAAACAAGAGGGTCCATTACATTACTTTTGATATATAAACTACAAGATTCCAAAAGGACAACATTAAGATGATATCACTAGCCCTCCTACCCTTCGCTTCTTTTGCTCATTTACTTGTCACCTATTTCTCCGAGATAAATATATTTCGCATGTTATGTTTTTGACAATGCACGTTTTGTAATGTCAAGAAGGAAATAGCAAATTGGGTGACACTATATCTCATCAATTCCTTATTGTCTATGAAATCTCTCATCATTTTCAAAGCCCCAACATGATTATATAGAAATCCAACAACAAATATTGTCTTTTCTAAAGATTTCTTGATTTCAACGATATTTCCAATATCCTCCAACATTAAATCAATATAATGTGTCACACATGGAGTCCAATATAATTGTTGTTTTTTTGTTTCAAGTAATTTACCTGAGACAAAGAATAACAAAAATGATAAGACATAGAAGTTTAATACATCTTCCATTTAATTGAAGATAAAGTAATTAAAAAATTCAAAAGATGAATCTTACCAGCTAATACATAGTTGCTTCCATTGTCGGTTATAACTTAGACGACATTTTGTTCACCAATTTCTTTCATAAACCTATCAAGCTAATCATATATCTTTTCTTCAAATTTCACAAAAGATGATCTATCTATTGACTTCACAAACATGATTCCTAAAGAACAGTTAACCATAAAATTAATTATACTTTATATAAACAAGATAATGTGATCATTGATGCTCCAACTAATTTTTTCTCTTTGAGTGAATTTATCATATTATATAATTTAAAATATATTAATACATCTATCAAAAAAAATTTTTGTTTCAAGTAATTTACCTGAGACAAAGAATAACAAAAATGATAAGACATAGAAGTTTAATACATCTTCCATTTATTGAGAGATAAAGTAATTAAAAAATTCAAAAGATGAATCTTACCAGCTAATACATATGTTGCTTCCATTGTCTGTTATAACTTAGACGACATTTTGTTCACCAATTTCTTTCATAAACCTATCAAGCTAATCATATATCTTTTCTTCAAATTTCACAAAAGATGATCTATCTATTGACTTCACAAACATGATTCCTAAAGAACAGTTAACCATAAAATTAATTATACTTCTGCTTCTCCCATTAGTCCAAGCCTCTAACATAACAGAGCAACCACGTTTTTCCCATAATTCTTTGTGGCCCTTTAGTAAGTCATTTGAATAATCCAACTTTTTTTTCAAACAATGGAACTCGCATATCATAATTTTGAGGTTTTAATCCTGCACCATATTTTTCAATAATTTCAATTATCTCCTTAAAACTATTTAAACGAGTTGTACTAAGGGAAAGGCCAGCTTGATAGAAGCAGTGAGCAATGTGCTGAGTTATTCTTCTCCATATTTCTTTATCACAAACATCACTTATATTTGTTTACGTTAGTTTTGAGCCTCCTGTTTGCCCTTGTTACTTCTATGATCCTTGATACATATATAGGTCTATCAGTCTCTTTTTTCCCTTCATAGTAAACATAGTTTCTTTTCCTTTTCTATCGTGTACTTTTTTTCCACTTGGGTTGACACTCTCAGAATAATCTTCTTCTTCGCATCCTTGATATATTCAACATTATCCTCTAATAAAATCTCATAAGATTCATTCTTTTGCATCTTATTTTCATTCATATAAGCCAATAGCTCTTCTTTTACCTCAGGTGGACACTTCTTACAAGTTGTTGCATTCTTGAAATTTTTCATTCATATAATCAAGCTCTTCTTTTTTTCATTCATATAAGCCAATAACCGTCGATTACGGAGGCAGAGTGAGAATCATCGACGACGAACGTAGAGGGAGAAATCTTCGAAGGCGAAAATAGAGAGAGAAGCATGCGTAGGGTTAGGAGTCGGGTTTGTACGTTGATATAATTGTGTACGTTAGTTGGTTCAATCAAACCAACGCAAATTTAACCGAACCAGACTTACAAGTCTGGTTCTGTCACCTTAAATTAACCGAGCGTTCGCCCAAAACACCCGACACCTTGGCTCGATCGAGTGCCCAAGCGACGCCTCATTGATGTGCACTGCTTGGCCCTTAAACAAGCACCCAAGCAACTAGGCAAGTGCCCAAGCGTCTTTTTAAATCACTACAGAAAACTAAGATCCTCTACTTGATAAGGCGAGAGATCCTCCACATCCTTCGTATCTTATCACCAAGGCAAAAGAAGAAAAGGAAACACATCCACAACAAGAGAACTAACCCCCTTGGTCAAAACATGGCGAAAGGAGCCGAACAATATCAAGTCAAATTGCTCGAGGAACTAAAGACACCCAATTGCCACAATCATCCACCCAACGTGCAAAGGCAAAGGGAAAGTAGTAGCATCAGTCACTCTATTAGAAATAATCAAGCCGAGCAACAAGACACCTTTATCACGTTCAATAACCTGCTTGGTCTAGAGACATGGCAACGACGTGGACAGCAATACCTCGATTGATGATGACAATGACGTCGAGTACGTAGTCTCATCTACATAATTTGAGGGTTGTGCATGGACCAAGAAGCAGTATTTTACACATACCACCAAAGATTTAAATCATGAATCTCAATGAGATACTGATCAAATTTATACACAAAAGAGAAAGGAGAAAGCAGCGAATGATTTTAAGCAGATATGACAAAGCTTATAAAACATAGACATAGAGTGAAGCTTATCGTATTCACAACCGGCATATTATGCAAAATGTTACGAGCAACAGTAGTACGGCAATAGTTGGAATTCTTCCTCGAGCAATAGTATAGTGATCGATCTTATGTACGGCGCAACAAATTAGTGGCGAAAGTAGAAGTCTCGACATTCTCCATACTTACACCAACACATGCCATAATCATCCTTACCTCAGGAACCACCTCAAACATATGTGATTCACGACAATCAAACTATGACCATCACCATATTGATACACTAATAACATACAGTATATAAGCATACTATAATGTGGGATCAATTTCAGGATTGGGTTCGATAAACATATCAAATTGATATACAGATACATAACATCAAGGACCTCGATCCACCACTTGTGGAGTCCCATTATTTTTTTTAGTGGTAGAACTAGGTACATGCAACTATTGATTATTTGATTCATTTGAATCTTAAAGTTCAAATTGTTTAAAAGATAATCTAACAATTCAAATAATTTCTTTGTAGATAATTCAATATCGACAAAAGGACGATCCGAAACATACCACAAAGCTACTCCTCAAAGCTCGAAAAAGATATGTAACTATTCTTTCCTAATTTAGATTATTTTTACTAAAATTATACCAAATTTATATTTATTTTCAACTTAAAAATTTTTAATCTAATTTTTTTCTTTTTTTAAGGAATTTTTGGAGGTATTTTCAATTATTTTTTGTGCTGTCAATATGCCCTGTCGTATTGACATACAGCGATACAGATTCGTACACACTGTACTGATGGTCAATTGGTACATCGGTATGGACCGACAATGTGAACCTTGGTTAGAGCAAAATAATATGTTATTGAAACTTTAAAATGATAAGAATGTAAAATCAACTAAGAAACTAGAGATTGTGTGAATGTGTGGTGGTCAAATCATCTTGCTATTTATAATAATGTTGACTATGTGAATATATTATAGTAAAAACATGTACAGAACCTTACTCTTACAAGTAGGGTTACTCTCTTTTTATGATTGAAACCTCGGGCATGTTAGTTCCAGAGAGCAATCTTATTGCGGTGCCAAGATTTACCCCCCTCGCGAATTTTTTTATGATGCCAACATATTTTTTAGTTAGGTATTAGAGTGTTTCACTTTAGGGCTTTGCTTGAGTCATGGGTATGCATTTTGTAATTAGAAGTCTGAAACTATTTTTTATTAAACTTTATTTTGAGCAAGTACTTGGTGGCTTGGTAGTATGCTTATGAAATAAAACAAAATTCCTTTAGCCAAAAAAAATAATTTATATTGTTTTTCGCTTGAGTTTAAATTTATTCAGAACATTTTAGAAGCAATTATAATAATTTATCAACTGTACATTAGGATAATATTGATATCAATATATTACATAGAGAGTCTGACGAATACATCAAAGGGGGACTACTATGTGAAGTCAATTTGGATAATCGATTCGAGTTCCTAATAAAATTACTTAGCCATAAATATTACTTCAATTTCTATTGTTTTATGAGCTTGTAGTGTTTTATGTAATCTTTTCTATATTAATCATCTAATGTCATAGATCATGTCGTTTCGCCGAGACTTATACGAAATGAGTACCACATATTGGTTCAAGCGTTAATAGGTATGCGGACCGTCCCATTTCAAGTGGTTCGATCTAACCCATTAAAATTAATATTAATTAATAATCTTTAGGGGTCGAGCTTATGAGCCCTCTTCATCCAAATGAGAGCCTCTCGTTCTTCTACTTCCTCCTCCTCCCTCCTCTTACTCTACTACATCTACTTCTTCCTTCATCTTCCGACTTCCGTCCTCCCTCCTCTTCCTTTTTCTCCATTGCCCCTTCGTCTTCTCCTTTTACCTTTTCAAGTCACCCATACATTCTAGTTTAATGTGTCTATGTACTAGTACTAACCTATATATAACCCGTAACCCGAAACGAGTTCCTTCTTTTGATATATTTGTAAATTGCTTATTATGATTATGCTAAATCGAAGTTGCTTATGTGATTGATGTCCTTCTTGTTTAATATGTGCTTGTAATCAATCTGGTCCGAGAGGTGTTAAGATTACATAATATATTCTTTATTGTATGACTTGTCAAATGAGCTAAATTTGATAGCATTCTGTTCATAGTAAGCGGTCTTTAAATGGTATATGATGAGATTTAGCAATTTACCATACTTTATATCAGTACATGTAGACATATATGTATAAGCACAATCAATTATGAACTTATTGTTTCATCTTGTCACAGTAGTCAAACATAATGAATAGTGGAATATTACCCTTTCAGGAAAAGCATCATTCTCTTCCAAATGTTGATCAGCATCATATAGACAGCACAAAAATCCCCAATTGTTGGCTGTATTCTCTTTTCTACTATATTGCCTGCTATATGGTTAAACATTTTCCACCTTAAATCTTATTCCTATTGCAAACAACAATGTTATGATGGTTACAAGATAGTTGCATATATAATAGTATTGAAACAGATTATTTAGATAGTTTGCATTGATTTTAGGAGGCTGCAAAAGAAAATCTTTTACTCGTCAATAACATGTTTTTTTTTATACCATTTGATCTTAGCTGAATTTCTTAATATCACATTTGTGTTATTCTTTCTAGATCTATACTTCTGTAAAGAACTCTCATTGTATGTACTCTAGCTTACATCCTTTCATAATTATCTTTGATCTATTCAGTTGCTCTTCATATTTATATTATTTAAGGCTTGGATGATATGCTCTATCAAGTCATTCTTTATGTAATTTATGCAAGAGTTAAGTACGGCTCGAGTTATATTTTGCCTTCTTTCTCTCTCTTTCATTGGTTGTCTTATGTTTGTTCCAGAAAACATAAAATTCTCATGATTTATAATTGCCTTCTGTTTTTTGTTTAGTTGAGTCAAAAATATGGATCATTTACACTTTTAGGGTGCACTCAAATTTTTTCCCACACAAGTATATAAATAAATTATTTACACGTAAAGATTGCAGCGTATTACCTAAATCCGACCATTCAATTTCAATATAATCTCGAAATATGATCAGATTTATTGTCTGCACAAAAAAATGTCATATATCGACTCTTGTCAAACTATCGATGTAGGGTCGATTATTCCGAGAAATAATTGGTTCATTCTATGACGTTGCAACTATATCGTGCCAATATAATATAGATCCTGATAAGGAAAAGTTACACACATGTTGATTATAAACTATATTTGATATTAACTATTTCTAATGCCAATAAAGCCCTATTTATATCTTTTTGTTGTCGAGTGATGGCTACAATTTAGAGGCGACACACCAAATTTAAGGAAGGTTGTCATCCGTGTACTTTCATAGACGACAACAGATAGTAGTTGCGAACATAAATGGTCAACGTTCGCATTAATTCACATAAAGGTCCACATCAAGCTATCATATAGATCAAGGTCTTTAATTTCGAATAATATCATCCAGTACGTACCAGTCCGCCAGCAGACCGGTACACGGACCGCCCGCGACCGGGTGGTACCGTCGATTGGACTGCTTTTGCCCCGTTATCATTTTAAATCGGCAGTAACCGAGGGAGAAGAAAAAAGAGGGAGAAGGGGAAGAAAGAAAAGGGAGAAGAAGAGTACCTGTGCCGCTCTCCCTCCTCGTTTGTCGACGACTTCTCATCCGCACGGGGAGAAGAATTCTCAGCATCACCGGGAGAAGAGGTGATGTCACAGCGAAAACGATTTTCTTTTTTTCACACACACACACATATTTATTTATTTATTTATTTATATTTATATATAAATAGAGGCGATGTCGCCCCGTATGGGGAGAAGAGAGGCAATGTCACCGAAAAAGATTTTTTTTTACTTTATATATATATATATATATATACTGAGCGGTATACCGAAATATACCGCTCGATATATAGTACCATACCGTACCAAGCGAATCTCAAAACTTAGGTACGGTACGAAATTTCAATCCATAGTATAGACGATTCGAAAAACTGGTATATGTCCACTATAACATGTGGTTAAGGTTTCCATGTGCCAAGTTGGACAAGAAACTAGAAGAAACAAAAATTAATCCCATCAACCTCCAATTCTACAATAAAGATTCAGAGTCAGTGTTAGAGTGGGTCGAAGCAACGGAGAACCAAGACGATCCTCGACTTGATGAGGTAGGAGATCCTCAATGTTCTTCAGGTTTTATCACAAAAGCAATAGAGGAAGAGGAAGTACATCCCTAGCAGGACGAAAATTCCCTTCGGTCAAAACATGACGGAAAGAGTCGGACAACATTGAGTCAAACTACTCAACTAACCAGAGACACCTAATCGTCACAATTGTCTAACCAACTTGTAAAGGCAAAGGCAAAGGGGAAGGCAATAGCATCAGCATCAGCTACACCGTTGAAAAGAATCGAGTCGAGCAACAAAAAACCTTCTTAATCTCATTCAACAACCCACATAATCCAAAGACATGGTAACGACGTGGACAGCAGTACCTCGACCGATAATGGCAACAATGCCGGGGAGTCGATTGTCCCATCTATACAATTTGAGGGTGGTGCATAGATCGAGTAATATTTTACACATGCCACCTAAGATTCGGATAATGGAATTCAACGAGATACTAATCAAGTTATACACAGAAGCAAAAAGGGAAGGGAAAGCAATGAATGATTTTTAACAAATACGATAGCCTACACAACGTAGACACAGAGCGAAGCTCATCGTATTCACAATCGTCGTATTGTGGAGAATCTCGTGTGGCCAACGGCAATACGGTGATAGTTGGTCATACTTCTCCGAGAAACAGTACAATAATCGATCTTATGATATGAAGCAGCAGATCAGTGGTGAAAATAGAAGCTTTTACATTATTCTCCATGCTCCACACCAATATCTGCCACAATCGTACTTGCCTCAAGAGCCATCTTAGACATATGTGTGATCCACGATAATCAAACTACGACTATCACCACATTGATGCATCAATGATATATACTGTAACAATATACTATGTTTTGGGATCAATTTCAGAATTGGGTCCAATAAACATATCAAATTGATATACAAATATACAGGATCGAGGACCTCGATTCATCACTCATGGAGTCCCGTCATTTTTTTTATGGTAGAACCAAGTATATTCATCAATTGATTACTTAATTCATTTGAATCCTAAAATTTATATTGTTTTAAAAAAAAACTTAACAATTCAAATCATTTCTTTGTAGATAATTTAATATTAATGGAAGGATAATCCGGAACATATCAAAAAGCTACTCAAAATCCAAAAAAGATGTGTAACTATTCTTTCCAAATTTAGATTATTTTTGTTAAAATTATACTAAATTTATATTTATTTTCAACTTTAGAATGCTAATCTACCTTTTTTTCATTTTTCACATACTTTTAGAGCCATTTTTGGTGAATTTTAGCATATCGTCGATACACCCCGACATACCGACATACAATATGTTAGTATTCCTCAATACATACCATACCGACACATGGTTGATATGGACCGATTTGGCAATCCTTAATAAAGAGTAGCAAAAAATATCAAAGAAATTATCTCATTTGAGATGAGACAAGAAATTAACAAAACATAAATACATACAACTCTGAATTTTAAGTTCAAGATACATTGTGCCAGATTTTGTAACACAATGATAAAAGAAGTATCCATTAACAATATGCATACGACAGATATTAGTAGAAGGATGTGTGGAATCCGAATATCAACCTACAAATCCTAGATGCATAAATAACAAGATAGTGTTGTATATGCTCACCTAAGGCGTTGAGCAGCAACATAGTCAGCCGCAGAGAATGACCGGAAAAGAGCCAAACTAGTTCGAGTATCAAGTGTTAACTCGGAATATTTCCTAAAAATATACTATTATCAGTGCATTATACTTCTGAAAGAAAAGCAGCTAAAGAATTAATTAATCAGCAATTCTAAAAATTGTAATCAATCAAGATAAGACAACCCTTGCATCTATAGTAATTCATCAAGTGATTCTAAAGCATGTAAAAAGGCAAAAAGACCATAATTTTCATCTTCCATCAATCCCAATCTACATTCAAGACTGATCCCTCCCAAACCTAGGAACTGCAATTTTCAGAGAACATCAATTTGCCAGCAGAAATGCAAGGAATAACTCAAAATTGGATGAAAATATTGGAATTTCCTGGACTCAACCAGTATCTCCAATTCCAAAAATGAATCAGCCAATTTCAGTGAATTTTGATTATTTCAGCAATTTTTGAATTCCATGTGAATTTGAATGGTTGTGGACATTCTCATTGGTGGATAGATGTATACTATAGAATCAAGGTTTCTTGATCATAGATAGGGCTAGCAAGATTTGCTTAAGGTACCTACCGGCTACGGGTACAGGTACTATGGTGGAATTGGCATCTCAAGAATACCCCAAGACTAGTTAGAGCTCAGCCCAAGGAGCTCCACCTCCCTTTTATTTCAATGATGCTATAGAGGATTGGTTCAAGAAACCTTTGGTTATGGTGGACCTGAAGGAACTGGAGGATATTTTTAGAGAGATGATTAGGCTGGTCAAGTTTCACTCTTCTAATTCAGGGACCTCATGTTTCAAGGCATGTTTTCCCACTCTGCTTTTTTCGAATGAGGTCAATCAATACCACTTTTCTCTCTAAGTAAACCTTTGTAAATGAAATGAAAAAATTTTATATTGTTCGAAGTATTGCAAATTTGCAAGTAGCTTTTTCAGCGTGAACCCTTCCATTAATATTATGTATTCCTCTAGACCAACCAGCCATATAGATTCATGATAAATTCAGTTGGTGGGATAATGTCAAGTCGGCTAACAAATAATTGTCACTAGTATTTAACAATTATCAGGCTAGTAATGAGACATGCCCTGACAATTTTGCTAGTTATGCATCATCTGCTCAGAATTTGATATGATTATGCATGATCTGGCATTGATTTTTTGATTTGCCTCCATCAATTATGGGCAAGGTTCGTTGTACTGTAGTGTCCCACTCGGCATGGATGATATATACCGGTTTGTCAATATGCCCCACTATACCGTGTGTTGATATGTTGGCACGGTTCGGTACGTACCATTCCAACGGTCAGTCGGTATATCGATACAGAGCAGTAAAGCGAACCATGATTATGGTTTACCCGTTGTTCCTCTTCATCTTTATAAGGCTGATAATACAATCACTCATTTGAAATTTTCAACCTCAGTAGGCAGACTACCTGTGAGCTTCCCTCTTTTCTTAGTTCCTACTACTACTACTATACTACTACTACTACTACTACTACCTTTACAATTTCGACTTTCACCTTGATCTCCTAGAACATTTAGAGCCTCCCATCTCAGACTCTTTCCAACTCAGGCAATAAAAAGAAGATTATGTCTGGTATTGAATATTTTCCCTCCTCTTCTTCACCTTCCTATCTTCTTAATTTTGCTCATCCCTACTCGAGAATCTTGGGCCCATCAATATTGATGAGGTAAAAAATATGGTTCCATAGGCCAATGAAGCATAGGGTTCTATTCATTTGAATGAGACAACATCATATAGAGCTTAGGGACTTCATCATCAAATTCTTCATAGAACTCCAAGGAAGTGGTTACAAGATGAGAGATTGAACTCCTAGAGAAATCTTCAATTCATTCCACACCACTTGTCATTATTGTAGATATAAACAATGGGAGTGAACAACTGATTAAAAGAAATACATCCTCCTAGTCCCTCCACCTAAGGCATGTATCTATCATAGCACCACCCTATGCATGTTTACATACGACGATACCTTTTGAGAGAGTGGAGGTTCATGCCAAACCAATTGGTATTGATTCCTAGCACTAACTGATCAACTTTGTAGGATTAGACATCTTCGGAAGAGAGCTCCAGCAATGAAGTTGTTTTATTCCTTCTTCCAGATCTATGGTAGTTTTGTGTCAAGTCTCTAGAGTTAAGCGACTCTCCCTTCTATCATGTGTTGGAATGAGTAATTTGTCTATGTTGGACATGGTCAGGATTTTACCTTCTGCCCAAGCAAGAAAACGCCAGAATTACCTAATTTCATTTCAAACCAAGATATGTTAACAAGGACAGACTTCAGCGCCACCATTCCTGGTGGTAAGTCGTTCTGTCCTCTTTGAGCTTTCATGTTGCATCTTTCCAAGTTGTTGTTCAGTGTGTATTCTCTTTTAATTGTCATGGATCTCATTCGATGTAGGACCTAAAAGTGCCAAAGGTATCAGACAAAGCCTGAACCATCAGGAAGACCACCGCCCAGTAATTAAAGCATTTTCTAAACCCTCAGCTTGTGTATGGTAATTGTCAACCCAAAAGAAGCACCGAGCTAAGAAAATGAGCATAAGAGGAAAGGAAACCCCAACTTCAGGCCTCCAGGAATTTTTAGCTAAAAGATAAGCATTCAACTCTAAGATAAAGTTTTCTACTTGGAGAATCAGCTTCAGAAATAAAAGAAATAAATGCTTGTGTTATGGGCCCACGTCTAGGTAGAGATAGATGTGCAACAGTCCAAGCTCAGGGAGGCTGTTAACGACTACATCCCTCTGCAAAGGAAACGGAAATTATCTCAATCATAACATCGAAAGGAAAACTGGCCTAAGAAGTTCGAGCAGGCTTATCACTCGTCAAATGTGCTCTGAGAATAGAGGCAAAAATGGAAGTTACGACCCACTCCAAGACCATCTTGAAGTATGTCACCAAGGTTTGAGCAAGTTAGAGAATGGAGGAAAAAATGGCAAGTTCGATGTCAACTTACCATTTTTTTTGAGTCAATCAAAATTTGATATCTGAATGTATTATTTAGCACAGTTGTCCCTGTAGATGATCCAACTAATACATCCAGTAGTTTATTTTCATCCTGCTCAAGGAAAAGCTCAAACATGATGCTGGAACAACTCTTCTGCCAACAACTGATTCCTATGCTAGCCAACATTTGTTACTTAAGGAATCAATCGAGGGTTCATAAGCCGAAGCATCCCCTTCATGAGAGGAGTAACATTTTGTGATTTGAACTCTATTCTTTCTGTAACTAACGACTCAAAGTCAGCATAATTCAACAAGAGATTTGTGAACATGCCAACTCCAAACCCTCCCCTTATACTTTCACACTTTTATGAATCAAAAGTACCTTGTTTTAAGACCATCATCTCTTTTAGGTAAAAAACTTCTTGTTGACACATTCGAGGCTGGTCAGGATCAATCTGGAAAGACATTTCAAAGTCAATAGGAAATCAAGCTAAAGTTACAAGCCAAACTAGCTGGTAATTAGACTTGAGAACCACATTCCAAAATTCTACGGAAATCACGATAAGAAGCATCAAATTCTTTAACTGTTCAGAGATGAGGATTGAGGGCCATATTCTAAGACCAACCAAAGGGTAGGATAACAACGGCCACACTCAAGACTGGTTAAAGATTAGCTCAACGGCCATGTCTCAAGACCAATCGGAGATCAGATTTGGAGCACCATAGCCCATACAAGCTACAATTCAACCACTAAGATCCAAGTAAAGAGTGATATGTTCTAGACAAGCAAAAGATCAGGCATGAGGACCACATTATCAGACTAATCAAAAGCCTGATTAAGGAGCATCACATTCCAAACTACGTGAAGATCATGTGTGAAGACGACGTTAGACCAACAAAAGGAGGCAAAAGAACACAATATTATAGAATAATAGGAGTTTAAGCATCCGGGCCACATTCCAAGACCAGTCAGAGATAACGCAAAAGAATGTCATATTCCCGAACAAGTAGAAGATTAAATGCTAGACCCACATTAGATGAATGTGACTATACGAAGTGTGTCATACTCCATACTGGTTAAAAA
The DNA here is from genome assembly GCA_004837865.1 of Musa balbisiana. Classification (NCBI taxonomy): domain Eukaryota; kingdom Viridiplantae; phylum Streptophyta; class Magnoliopsida; order Zingiberales; family Musaceae; genus Musa; species Musa balbisiana. The sequence continues at coordinate 26,054,837 of CM017191.1, forward strand.
TGAAACCCAAGTTCTGTATTCCCAGTCCACTAAGAGATCAAAATTTTGTATCCATTGAGCAAGACCAGTGTTGCCACTAGCTGGTAGGAATTCTTTGAGCTGGTAGGAATCAAGGATAAATAGCAAGGCCCACGAGTACCAGAGAAGAGATATTATTAGAAATAATTTACAAAAACCAAATTCTTCTCAGAAATTCTTTTAAAAAAATCCAATTGATAATCTATGCATAAAACTTCCTTCAGTTTTATACATTCTAGGTTGTTGGGACTAGTGTTGTCAAAGATGCTAGATGCCAATAAGTGTCAAGGTTCCAGATTGCCCTCATCATCCGAGCTAAGCAAGGAACTCATCGTACAAAATTAAAAATATATATAATTAAGGATGAAGACAATAAGTAGAAGTAACCATTTTAACTTGGTCAATATCTACGAGTACAATACAGCTAAGCTTCAAAATGTAAATTCATGTAGTTAAAATGTATAGGAGCATTTGTTAAGCAACAACTAAGCATTCAATTTACATGGTCCGCCTGAATGTTTAATGAATCCTAGATGAGACAAAACAACATAAAATAGCAACAGATTGGAATCAGAGCAGATTGGAAGCAACAAGAAGAATAGGAAGAATGACAATACCGGAATTGCTTCTCTAGGAGCATGAGAAGGCATAGCAGAAGTCCACCAATAGATGTTTGACTTCAATAACTCCTGCACAGGTACAGGGAGCCACTCATTTCAGTGGGCTACCTAGAGTGTTGGATTCTTCAACAGAGGACAGTTAAGCCACGCTGAGCAAAGGCAGAGACGGTGACAAAGAGTAGTGAATTAGGCTCGAGGTCATTTGGGACAGACGATGAGAGGGAGTGGAGGTTCTAAATTTGTTTTTTCAGTTGGGTTCCATATGTGGCTTTTTATTTGACTACCCTAAACCAGGTTCGAGCAATCAAGCATGATGGAACATGCTCTGGCAAATTTATTTACTAAAACGGGTTTAGACTTAAGCAAGCCCAACTTTAGCCTAGCCTTGGGCCAGCTTAGGCAAGCATCTAGAATGCTTGATGCCTAAGTTGAGGCACTCACCTAGGAGGCACCTCACTTGAAGACATTTGAGGTGCTCCAAACTTGCCTTTGCCTTAACCAAACCATAGGACTTGTTTATGGCTTCTGTGTCCAATGTGCAAGTTGTCTTCTCATTTAATTTAATGTCCACAAACATCAATAGGTTGGAATGTCCCTTTGTCTCCTTCAGTTTAATGCTCCCCTGGATTCAACAAATGCACCATCCCCAGGAGAGGTCCTCTCAACAATCCTTCAATGCTACTTGATTTTGGTGCGCTCAAGCATAGAGAGTCAGCCTTCTCTTTTGGCTCCTTCTTAGTTTCTCTCAGACTTAAGCTAGCAATGCGGTCAACAAATGTATAGCTCCCATATAAGGTCTAGGTGACTGTTAGGACTCTAGCTAGGAGAGTCCTAATTGATTGGGGCATTCATGTAAAACCTACCTAAGTCGACCCTTATTAAAGAGGTGAAGAGGCCGGCTAGGGTTTGGAGGTTATTTCTTAATGAAGAATTAGGAGTTGTAAAGGAATAGGAGTCTTGAGTAGGAGTCCTATTAGGAGTCTTGAGTAGAAGTCTTAATTGAGTAAGAGTCTTGAGTAGGAGTCCTATTAGGAGTTAGGGTTTAAAAACCCTATAAATAGTCATGTATTCATCCTCTTTTGATAGGCAATAGATGAATCTTTTATGCAGCCTTTGTGCAGCAACTTGGAGGAAGGAACCCCTATAGAGTTCCAGGAGGCCGATCCCCTAAAGAGATCAACCCCAAGCTTAGAATCTGCAAGGGTTCTAACACTTGGTATCAGAGCAGCGTTCTTGGCGTCTCGCTGCCCTTTCCACAACCATCCATCTTCCCTCCACAGTCGCCCAAAGCAATTCCCACAATTGCTTAAAAGATCGTCACCAAATCCCGCCGTCATCTCCACCACCGCAGATCATCTTTTGATCTCCCCATGAATTGCAACAGGTTCTGATTTCCTACCTTACTGCTGCTGCTGCAATTTAGTTATCCTTATTCGAAAATCCAAAAAAAAAAATTGTTCCTATATTGCTGCATAAACTTTTCGTCGCAAAGTTTTCGTCTCTACGACGAAAGATACATTGCAGAATTTCAGCCGCATAGCACAGTCTGTTTGATCTTGCTACTTCGTTTTTTCTATCCAAATCTCTACGAAATTTTTATGACATATTTGACACTTCCTAAAGGCAGATTTCTCTTTGGTTTTGTCAAAAAATTCCTAATATAAACCATTGATCTTTTACGTCTAATCTGCTATACTTAAAAATCTGCACTATAAAATTTCAGCCGCATAGCATAGTTTGTTTGATCTTGCTACTGCATTTTTTTTATCCAAACGTCCATGAAATTTTTATGATAGATTTGATACTTCCTAACAGTGGATTTCCTTTTGGTTTTATCAAAAAATTCTCAATATAAACCACTGGTCTTTTACGTCCAATCTGCTATACTTGAAAATCTGTGCTGTAGAAAATTTCAGCCGCATATTGTTGCCTTAACCGATCTATTTGTAATCTTTTTTGAACGAAATTTCTTCTACACTTTATAGATCATCTTGGCTTCCATCTAAGATTGATCTATTGAGGAATTCATCTCTAAAAAACAATTTTGTGTTGCTGCAAATTTTCATCACAAACCGCTGAAATTTTTCGACGAGAATTCTGCTATCGCAACTTACACCAATTTCCTTGCTGTTATACTGCCGAAATTTTCTTAATTAAATTGGACATCCTTGCTGCCATATAAACTGAGATTTTGCTGTCAATTCCCTCCTCAAATCTCTCAAGTTTTTGATGAAAATTTCATCGAGAAACCGCTGTTTCTTCGACGACAATTCTGCTCTTACAAGATAACACAATTCTGCAGCAAACTTCCACTGATTTCTATCGAACCTTTGCTGCCATCTACCACAGATCTAAAACCTTCATCCATAGCCTTAAAACTCTACCAAACCACACCCTCAAACTACACCCAAAACTGCCACAAAACAAGCCTAAACCGCAGCCTACATCCACCAATCCACCAACCCTTTCGACCATCACTTCTCTCAACACATACTTGCCTTTAACCCGACAACAAAAGAGAGATCTTAACATCACAGATTTGGAGGCATATTCTATGGCATCTAAAGAGGCAATCAATGGTAAATTCGAAGCCTTGGAGGCGCGAATGGAGGATAAGATTCGGACTCTCTTTACCGAACTCAGTTTGGGCCGACCACTAAGCTCGAAGAAATCACATCAAGGAGAGAGCTCTAACCAATCGCACCAAGCTCGAAGAGATGACTTCCAAGAGAGGGGAGGTTCAATGACTGACCTCAACTATCCACACATGAGGGTGGACTTCCCTAGATGGGAAGAAGGAGACCCGATTGGTTGGATCTCGCATGCGGAGCGATATTTTCGGTACCACAAAACCGTGGACGCATCTATGGTGGAAATTGCAGCTATACATCTTGAAGGGGATGTCATACAGTGGTTTCATTGGTTTAAATATACTCATGAAGTTCTCTCATGGCGACAATTCAAAGAAGGACTATTGATCCGCTTCAGACCAACCGATTATGAGAACATTGACGTTCTAGCAAAGATCCGACAAACCTCTACCATTCAAGAGTACCAAACCAGGTTTAAAATGTTATCTAATCAAACTCGTGATTGGTCTCAAAAACAGCTATTAGGGACCTTCATTGAGGGCTTGAAGCCGAAGATCCGGGGAGAAGTTAAAGCACGACAACCGTACACGCTTATGGCAGCCATCTCTTTCGCACGACATCAAGAGGAGCGATTGAACCATGAAGCCCGAAGAACTAGGATCGCTTCTCAACCTACAATGCAGAAGCCCTCACCCCCCCCTACTATCAATCAAGTTCTTGCACGAAAAATGATGACAAGAGAAGAGCTTCGGGAGCGATCTACAAAGGAGTTATGTTGGCATCGCGACGAGTCGTGGAGCCGCGAGCATCACTGTAGAAAAGGGAGACTTCTTATGATTAAACCAGTAGAAGAAGAGGTCATTGAACATCTAGAAGAGAGCCTTGATAATGAAGAAGAAGATGTAGAAGAAGAGCCACAACCGACCGAAGTTATGGTACATGCACTAGCCGGCTACTCAAACCCGCAAACAATGAAAGTTGAAGACCTTCTCAAACAACAATCGATCAATGTTCTCATCGACACGGGCAGCACTAATAACTTCCTAGATAGTAAAGTTGCTGTCCGGATGGCCTTACCTATCGAGTATTACAGTAGGTTTGACGCCAAGTTCACCGACGGATGGATTTTGAAGTGTGATCGTAGGTGCCCGCGGGAGAAACTATTACTGCAGGAACAAGAGATAATTGGAGATTTCTTCCTCCTCCCTCTTGATGATCATGAGGCCATGCTCAGAATTGAATGGTTGATGACATTAGGTGATGTTTCCTGGAATTTTATGAAACTAATTTTGAGATTTTACAGCAAAGAGAAACAGGTGATTCTATACGGGAAACGTAGGGGCGACGTAATGATGATTTGCACACAACAAATGGAGAAGGTTTTGCATAAAGCATGCAGCGGCTTTTTGGTACAACTTGAGCAGCAAACTAAGGGAGAGCCAATAGAATTTGAAGATTCAAACCTACTTCCTTTGCTTGCTGAATTTTCAGATATATTTGACGAACCGCGTAACCTACCTCTTGCCCGTCGGCATGATCATTGTATACCGATTCTTCTGGGCAAATCTCCTGCAAATATTTGGCTATATCAACATTCATATCTGCAGAAGGATGAAATAGAAAGGATTGTAAAAGAGATGCTCAAAACAGGAGTTATTCGACCAAGTTGCAGCCCCTACTCTTCATCAGTGCTCTTCGTACGAAAGGACGGAACATGGCGAATGTGCGTTGATTACCGAACCCTCAACGAAATAACCGTCAAGGACAAATATCCTATTCCAATAGCAGATGAATTGCTAAATGAAAGAGAGCACAAATCTTCACAAAGCTGGACCTTCGATCCGGGTATCATGAAATATGAGGGTGCAAAGAAGACACCGAAAATCGCCTTTTGAACACACAACGGCCACTACAAATTTTTGCTTTCTTCACCAGAAAGTGGAATATCTTGGGCATATCATATCAAAGGAACGTGTGACAGTGGACCCCTCTAAAATTGGAGCAATGCAAAACTGGCTGACCTCAAGGAACATAAAATTGCTACGTGGCTTTCTCAGTTTAATAGACTACAATCGCAAGTTCATGAAAAACTATGGAAAGATCAGTGCACCACTTATTTCCTTACTGAAAAAAAATATCTTCCAATGGATGGACAAAGCCTCTGCTGCCTTCGACAAACTTATGGCAGCCATGACGACGACGCCGGTGCTAGCACTACCAAATTTCAACCGACCCTTCATTATTGAGGTCGATGCATCTGGAATCGGAATTGGAGCCATTCTCATGCAAGATTGTTGACCACTCACATACACTAGCAAGGCATTATCTCCCTTCCATCAAAATATATCAACATATGACAAGGAGATGCTTGCCATTGTGCGCGCAGCAACGAGGTGGAGACCCTACTTGATCGGTCAATGATTTCAAATTAAAACTGACTATAAAAGCCTCAAGTACTTTTTGGAGCAAAAGATATCATCCCCTGAGCAGCAAAAATGGGTAACAAAACTTCTTGGATTTGATTATGAAATAACTTACAAAAAGGGGAAAGAGAATGTTGTTGAAGATGCGCTTTCACAACTACCTGAGCAAGCTGAATTTTCGGTCGTTTCACTTTCGACTAGCAACTTCCTTGAGGATATTAAGATGGAATGGCAAGAAGATCTAGAGACTAGTAAGATTATAAAAAAATTGGAGGAAGCACTAAACTCCGTGGCTCATTACAATTGGGACTCAAAAGAATTACGCTATAAGGGACGCATTGTGCTTGTGCCAAATTCTACTTGCATCTTCACGAGCAGATTTTGGACAGAGTTATTCCATATGCAGAGCGCTAAATTGAAAAGGAGTACGACGTATCACCCACAAACCGATGGCCAGACGGAAGTGATAAACAGGTGCTTGGAGACAACCCAAAGCCACCCACCAAATATGACTACCCAAAGAGAACTCCAGACCCAGTTGAGTGTCATTATTAATCGACGGATCGTGACTCGACGACGACGACCCATTACTGAAGTGCTAATACAATGGGTGAACTTACCAGTAGAAGGTGTCACTTGGGAGAACTATGACGACTTGAAGATCAAATTCACAGAATTCATGAATTGTTAGCCTTGAGGACAAGGCTGATTTGAAGAGGGCGGGTCTGTTAGGACTCTAGCTAGGAGAGTCCTAATTGATTGGGGCATTCATGTAAAACCTACCTAAGCCGACCCTTATTAAAGAGGTGAAGAGGCCGGCTAGGGTTTGGAGGTTATTTCTTAAAGAAGAATTATGAGTTGTAAAGGAATAGGAGTCTTGAGTAGGAGTCCTATTAGGAGTCTCGAGTAGAAGTCTTAATTGAGTAAGAGTCTTGATAGGAGTCCTATTATGAGTTAGGGTTTAGAAACCCTATAAATAGTCATGTATTCATCCTCTTTTGATAGGCAATAGATGAATCTTTTCTGCAGCCTTTGTGCAGCAACTTGGAGGAAGGAACCCCTATAGAGTTCCAGGAGGCCGATCCCCTAAAGAGAATCAACCCCAAGCTTAGAATCTGCCAAGGGTTCTAACAATGACATCTTAGTCATTACTCAATCACGACCTTCTTGAGTTGGATTTTCCAGTTGGATGAGTTTCCCTTACCTTACCCTTTTCCTTTATAAAAGAAGTCATAAGTGCATTGAGAGCCCACTTCCTCTATTAACCACTCCATCATCAAATGACATCCACCGACAAAAGGAATATCTTAGATTCTAGGTCGTTCCTTTTACATAAATGTTCCATTAAAGTCCTTTGATCTTGAGTCCTTTCATTCGAAAGCATTCAGAGAGCACTTCTCCAATGAGTATTTTTTCTCTATAGTTGCTATAGAGAAATTCATAAGTCATTATGCTTTCACGATTGCACTTGCTAGCTCATAGACATTAGCCTAGGGTTTGAACTATTCGGTAAGTTGAAAAGTTTCTTTCTCAAACACATCATGTATATCCAGCATTAGTGCAAAATACTACTTTCGTACTCCCGAATTCTCATGGTTAGATGAAATGCCTCAACATATACCACGCAATGAACTTAGTGTTCTCTAGCATAAACTAAGTAAACCACATTGAAGTCTTCCTAAGTCACAATATAGCGACTATTGTGTTGCAATCCTCTCAACAAATGTGCCACCAAAAATTTTACATCGCCACTTAGATACATTATCACTAATGACACCTTGGAATCCTCTTATTTGAGTTGGGACCGTTCTAATGTACTAGTCTATATCAAAGAGAAAGTTATCAATATGCTTGGCATCCTGAACAACTACGTAGTTCCACGATTCAAGAGCCCTCACTCACTCTTTGTAAGTGAATGAGTACTGAAACTTTAGCCCTTAATCAATTACAATGCACACAAATCCTTGTTATTCATTTATAGTCATGAGGATAAAGGAAAAGAAAAAACAGTAGATGATTAAAAGAAGACAAGATAGAGCATATAAGACATTAACCTGATAGGATTCCTAGTATTCACAATCTCCCCACTAATATGGATATCATGGTCGACAATTGCATGGTGATGGTCATTTTTCCTAAACCTATTCACACTCAATCTTTCCCTCAATTTAAGGGTAATACCCTTCAAATCTCTACTGTTAAACTTAACAGGAGAAATTTTATGAAGTGGTCTTAATCCATAAAGTTCTCTTTAATTAGTAAAGGGAAGTTCAAAGATGTAAATGGGGCTCCAAACACTGTCAAGATCGTGACAGTGTTGTCATGACTGCTTCAATTCATGTAACCAAAAATCAGCAAGACAGTACCTCCTTCGTCATATGGCTAGAGATATTTGGGATGTTGTCAATAAAGCCTAAGCTAAAGTAGGTTTTACTTCTCGGATTTCCCAAATCAAAAAGAAAATTCAAAAACACGAAACAAGATACATCAAGTGTCATGGAATACTAAAGTAATCTACAAGGTCTATTCGTTGAATTAGACCTATAACAAAATTTAGATTTTAGAGATGGAATCTGCTACCGACACTACAAGGCTGAGAAACTTGTTGGAGAAAGAGATGGTGTTTCAATTCTTATTAGGGTTAAACTCTGAATTTGATAAGATATGTGATCGTGTCCTTAGTAGAGAACCTTTTCCTAATCTTGATGAAGCATTTACCCTTGTTCCAACTTCAAAGTGCTGAAAGCCAACAAGAATTACTTAGTAAAGAGGCCAATTATGGCCAGCATATAGTGGAAAACTTTGCCTTAGCAGGCTCAAAGATATTTCCCAACGTCAAAGACAATAAGAAAGATAGGAGGAGGTGTGATTATTACAACAAACCAAAACACACCAAGGAGACATGCTCGAATTGCATGGTAAACCTCAAAACTGAAAAAAAAATAAGAACAACACATAAAGGGGTTAAAGGAATACAGGCAACCACAGATTCAGGTTAAAGGAAATCAGGAAGGCTTTGAGACACCTTTATTCAATAAGGAACAGCTAGAATATTTGTACTGACTCCTTAGCCAATCTCAAACAACCACAAATCCATCTCCTACATATTCTCTTGCAAAGAAAGGTAGTACTACTACTACCCTCCACATTTCCTCTAACCAAGCACTTTGGATTGTTGATTTGAATGCTAGTGATCATATGACTAGCCTTTCTCACATATTCTCCTCTTATACTTCATCTCCTATAACCTTAAAGTTCACAACCTTAAAGATTGTATTATTGATAAATCTTTGTCCCAAGTTGCAGGAAAAGGTTATGTCGTTCTCTTAAAGAATCTAATTTTACAATTTGTTCCACATATTCCTAACTTATCCTGTAATCTATTATCTATAAGCAAACTCAGTAAAGATTTGAATTGTGTTTCTAAATTCTTTCCATCTCATTATAAGTCTCATAATATATGCTCGGGGAGGATCACTGGAAATTCTAGAAACGTTGATCAACTCTATTACTTTAAAGGTGATGCTTCTTTGGATGGACAAGCTCAAGCTACAAGCAGTTTCTCTTCCTTTTCTGATAAGGATGAAATAATGTTATGGCACTACAGATTAGGTCATCCTAGTTTCATGTACTTGAACAAGTAGTTTCCTTTGTTTTTTAAGAATAAGAATCTCTCTCAATTTCAGTGTGAAATCTGTCAACTTGCCAAACATCATGATGTCATGTTCCCTTCACAAGCCATACAAACAATCCAGACCTTTTTTATTTAATCCATAGTGCCATTTGGGGACTTCAAAAGTCAAAAACACTACTGGAACTAAGTGGTTTATTACCTTCATTGATGATCATACCAGAGTTTGTAGAGTATATATGTTAAAAGAAAATTCTGATATTGCTGATGCAATTGTGTTTCAATTTTCAACATAGTCAACACACCCAATTACATGCCCAAATACAAATTCTTGGAACTGATAATGGAGGAAAGTACTTCAAATCCATTCTTAAAAAACTTTCTAATGGAAAAGGGCATTATCCATCAAACATATTGCGTTGACTTGATACACCCTAATAAAACAGATTTCCTGAAAGGAAAAACCAACATCTATCAGAGATTGCTCGAGCCATTATGTTTACCACACGAGTTCCTAAACTTTTTTTGTAGAGAGGCTATCATGACTGCATCTCACTTAACCAATAAGATGCCAACCCGACTATATAATTTTCAAAAACCCCTAAATACCCTCCAACCTATCCACAAACCCAAATCTTAATTAATTTGCCTCCAAAGGTGTTTGGTTGTGTAATATTTGTTCATATGCATAGTCACAATGGCACAAAACTTGATCTGCAAGCAAAACTATGTTGAGGCTTCTCACTAGCTCAAAAGGGATACAAATGCTTTAATCCTCTTACAAACAGTACTATGCAAGTACAGATGTCACTTTTTTTTTTTAAATCAGTCATATTTCTCCCAAACTTCTCTTCAAGGGGAGAATCATATAAAACAGAAGTTTTGTGAAACTATTACAACCCTACATATGAATTCTTCTTCTGAATTCATTCCTATCACATGTACATCTCCTCAGAATTCACCTTCCGAATGTAGTCCTATCACAATTCTACCTTCACAACCACAACCTATCCCATGTATTACCAATCTGATGCTGCAACCCAATCTATTATGCTAGAACATAAAAAATCTAATACAAGGGGAGACTTAGTGATTGGCAATCAACAACCAGAGTTATGTGTCTACACAAGGTGGAATAACCGACAAGGTTTGGGGCAACAACCACACATTGTCTGACACGAGTTAGCTCTAAGTATGCTTATTATGAAACTTCAGGTACTTCAGACCATTCTTTAGGCCTAAAACCTTGTAAAGTTTCAAGATTTTAATGTTCATATTGCCCTTAAAAATGGAATGAGGTCATGTACTATTCATCCTATTTTCAACTTTGTGTCATATCACTTATTATCACATATCACATAGCTCTAGTTGTGCCTGAGTGGAAAAAGGTTGTGTTCAAGGAGATGAGGGCATTAGAGAATAATGACAATTAGGAACTTATAAATTTACTTAAAGAATATAGACCTGTTGGTTGTAAATGGGTGTTCATAGTGAAATATAAAGCCAACAGGTCAATTGAGAAATACAAATCAAGGCTAGTGACTAAGGGATACACTCAAATATTTAGGATAGATTCTCAAGAGACTTTTGCACCTGTGGCAAAGATTAATAGCATTTGAGTCTTGTTGTTTTTTGTAGCAATTTTTGACTGGCCTCTACAATAGTTAGATGTAAAGACTGCTTTAACGACGAACTAGAAGAGGAAGTCTACATGAATCTACCTCCAGGTTTTGAAGGAACATTAGGGTTTGACAAAGTCTGCAAGCTAAAGAGGCCACTCTATCAACTAAAATAATCTCCTAGAGTATGGTTCACCAGATTTATCAAGGCTATAAAGAGATATTTGCAAAACCAAGCAAATCACACCATGTTTTATAAGCATGCTAACAGTGGAAAGGTCTCAATCCTCATTGTGTCTGTGGATGGCATTTCTTAACAAGTGATGATTTTGTTGAACAAGAGACACTAAAAACCTGGCCAAGGAGTTTGAAATCGAAGATCTTGTATCATTAAGATACTTCTTGGGTATAGAGGTGGCTAGAACCAAGGAGGGGATCTCAGTATTACAAAGGAAATATACAAATGATTGACTCATGGAAGTCACAACTAGACCAGATATTTCCTTCATTGTTAGTGTTGAAAGTCAATTTATGTACTCACCTAATAAAGAACATATGAGGGCTATCTTTAGAATTCTCCAATATCTCAAACAAACACCAAGCAAAGGATTGATGTTTAAGAAGAGGGACAATGTATACGTTGATGCATACACACATGCTAATTGGGCCAGCAGTATCGATGATAGAATATCTACATTTGAGTATTGTACCTTTGTAGGGGGGAATTTGGTGACTTCGAGGAATTAAAAACCATATGTAGTGGCTAGAAGTAGTGCTAAAGCTGAATTTCAAACTATCGTGTAGGGAATATATGAACTCCTTTGGTTAAAAAGACTTCTAAATGAGTTAAGAGTTTCTTAAAACCAAGGAAGTTATATTCAAATAACAAGGCAGCAATTAGTAACTCTCACAATCCGGTGCATCATGATAGAATAAAGCACATTGAGGTTGATTGGCATTTTCTTAAAGAGAAGTCGGATGAGGGACTGTTATGTATTCTGTTTATCCCAACCAAGCAACAAGTAGCATATATTTTCACAAAGGGACTTCAAAAACAACAGTTTGATCACTTGACTAGCATGCTGGCATGTTGAGCATCTTCGAGACAACTTGGAGGTGAGCATTGAAATCTGTCGATATCTGTTACGATTTGATTATCGTCATGATAGACTAGGATATAATTGTTGATTCCTTCCTAATTATATTACCTTATTTGTTGTTAGCTGTATATTTCCTAGATCAGCACCTAGATTTATTTAGGTACTTCTTTCCTTTTTTTCTTTGGTTAGACTATATGTATTTCATTTATATACAAGCAACAATATAGAAAAAGCAAAATTCTCTTCATCTGTTGTCTTGTTCATATATTCCAAAGAGTTATACTTGCTATGGTCATTTTTGTCTAAGGTGCCTCCTACTACATGGATTTTTACGACGATAAGGCCACAATTACCATCACACTATTGTATCAATGGCATACAATTTACTAGTATTAGATATTATTGAAAGAATACCTTGCATAGGAATATATAGAACTCTGACCCACCTTCCATCGACTCATGATGATCATTTTAGTGGTGATAGACATAATTTCAACGATGAAATCTAATTTTATACCAAATATATTATGTTTAAAACTTTTATATATATGTCTTCTCTATATGCATATTTTAATCTGCATCTTAAATATGTTTTGATTTATTAAACTTATTGTATAGATCCAAATAACCTCTATTTAATGATTATTTACTATGAATCTGTGATCATGTAGACTTCAACAAAAAAAAACTCTAAACTTAGGTCTTTCACAAAAATAGACAATTTGGACTAGCCAGATGCATGTTCTCGATGATACATGCAAGTGGCTCAACATTGACTTGTTTAATAAAATAGCCAATAATTATGATTAGAGACCCCCTTTATCCAAAGCAACGTTGAAGAGTTATGGATCCATCCCCCGTTATAAGAAAGGCCAAACCCTATCAATAATAATTAGCTCCATTGTTGACTGGTAGGACACCCTGGCAAACTGCTGGTATTGATCACATCTTTTAACGAGTTTGACCATGTATTGTCTTAAGGTCAGCCAATAATAAACTTATCTTATAATAAAAAAAATTACTGCTCGACCTCAGAGGTGGTTTCACATAGTTCTACATGCATCTTTCACAAAGCACATTCTTCTTCCACTATAACAATGAAGACAAGGCTACAAACAGGGGCATTGTACAATACCTTTCAGATCAAGATGAACTAAGATTATTTTTTAAAAAACCATTGTTTTTTATTATCAATAACTCACCTATGATCTTCTATCAGATGATGTCCATCCAATTAGAATTTTCTTTTGTGGTCCAAACCTCTTGGAATTTTATGATTCAAGGAAAGAGTGTCAACTATCACCATGCGATCCAAACTCAAAGTTGAGACCAATTCATGTTCTCTTCTTGAAATTAATGTTTGATCTTAAAAGTGCTCGAAGTGCATAATTAACTCCTTGACCCTTTGGAAATACTTGACTAGAGTAAGTTCTTTGGTTTTAGATACTTCAGTTACCTGGATGACAAGCCATCATTATAAATGATAACTACTAGGACAAGTAGTTTGGTTGCCAACTAAAATCTTATGATGTTTGGCTTCTTCCTGTTGGATCACCTATTACCACTATCGAGCAAACTTCCAGAACTTTTGTCTGAGTGGTTAAGAGTAAAAAATGATGTTAAGATGATGAACAATCATCTTTTTGTTGATGCTGAGCATAACTTTTGGTAACCAAGCTACAAATGTCTGATCGTGTCAAGTAGTTGCTCTGCCAGCTACATATGCAGTCTAGTTTGTAACCCCTTCTTGTTGACAAAAATGTTGGACCCTGAGTGGACTTCCTTGAAAAAGAGGTAGAATAGATAGCTCATAGAAGAGCAAATTAACAGAGTGGAAACTGATATCATTGTGGTTTACACATAACTCAAAAAATTGCAATTATTCACTGATTGCTTAAGTTATTTCTAAAACAAAACTTTGTAAATTTCAGTCCAAGGTTCTAAAACAATTACAAGTTTACTACATTCTTACTAGAAATATTAGGACAAGAACTTCCCTCTGTGGATTTTGCAAGTTTCTCCTGATGTGTTCAGTAGGAACGGATACATACGAATCAACAATGTCATTTCATGCCATAAAAAACCATATGGCAAATCAACTTAATAATTTAACTAAAATTTAGTATGACATCAGTGTAAGCAAAAGCAGAAAGCTCATTAGAAGTGGCAAGGTGAAGCATTAAAACCTTTGATTTTCAAAAGGGTGTTCCTAGTCATAGATCTAGAAGACAAAATTGCCTATGTAGCCAAGTCAAAGAAATTACTAGTATTAGATATTATTGAAAGAATACCTTGCATAGGAATATATAGAACTCTGACCCACCTTCCATCGACTCATGATGATCATTTTAGTGGTGATAGACATAATTTCAACGATGAAATCTAATTTTATACCAAATATATTATGTTTAAAACTTTTATATATATGTCTTCTCTATATGCATATTTTAATCTGCATCTTAAATATGTTTTGATTTATTAAACTTATTGTATAGATCCAAATAACCTCTATTTGAGCAAATTAACAGAGTGGAAACTGATATCATTGTGGTTACACATAACTCAAAAAATTGCAATTATTCACTGATTGCTTAAGTTATTTCTAAAACAAAACTTGTAAATTTCAGTCCAAGGTTCTAAAACACTTACAAGTTTACTACATTCTTACTAGAAATATTAGGACAAGAACTTCCCTCTGTGGATTTTGCAAGTTTCTCCTGATGTGTCAGTAGGAACGGATACATACGAATCAACAATGTCATTTCATGCCATAAAAAACATATGGCAAATCAACTTAATAATTTAACTAAAATTTAGTATGACATCAGTGTAAGCAAAAGCAGAAAGCTCATTAGAAGTGGCAAGGTGAAGCATTAAAACCTTTGATTTTCAAAAGGGTGTTCCTAGTCATAGATCTAGAAGACAAAATTGCCTATGTAGCCAAGTCAAAGAAATGACTAGTGATAGCAGCTATAAACTCAAAAGGAAGCTAAATTCACAAGGGTGAAAAATCCAACCTTTCCCCACGATAAGCATTTAATCCACAGAGTGATTCTGAACCAATGGAAACTATATGGGCAGTCCGCATTTCCTCTAGCTCTGGTAATGTAATCTCTATTATCTTGAGACAAAAGAGAAACTTTAATTACAACGAAGGCATATATAGATACATATTTAAATGCACTTTACATCAACCATGAAGCATCGACTTTATTCCACCTTTATTAAGGTTTCTAAGTATGAATTTTCTTTTAAAAATAATTTTTGAAGCAATTATATGAAATTATAAGCTTACCTGACACCCGAAGTTTGCTGAAAGAAGATTAACAGCATCCTCACATTTATTTGAGATATCATTGTTTGAAACATCATTAAACCACTGCATATGGAAATGAATATACATGTAGCATTCTTATGAAAAAGATATATCAAATGTAAAAAGCCATTCTACCTTACCTCAGTGTATTTTCCCAGTCTCACTGATTGTAAGATGTTCAAATTATTACTTGAAGATAGATTTGGACAACAGAGGGGTGACTGCACATAAAACAAATATGTTTAGATTTCCAATTAAATGCAGCATTCTACACATATATCAGGAATAATTTCTGTTATATCACCTATGATTCATGTAAACCAACACTATAGGAAAAAGATAGGAAACCAAAACAAGAACAAGTTATGTTATTTCCTTGGCAGAATTATAAGAGTGAAATTATTAGAATTATCTATTTCGATGCTCATTAAATCAAATCAAATACTGCTTAGAATTTTCTGAGGAGACATTAATTAAAATGGAAGTTCAACAAAAAGAAGCATAACTAAGGTTTAAAATATCCCCGTATTGATCTGTCATTGACAAAGCTGTAAACAGGGTATTCAATGTAATGCTTGTATATATCCATATCTTTCGGTTTTGTTCATGCTTTGCACAACATGTGCAGGGCTTACAGTAGGCTTGACAACCCTATTTTGGTTAGCTTTTGTGATCGTTTTAGGTTTGTAAACATAGGTTGTGTATAATCGTCGCACAGAGGCAAAACTGCACAGAAACAGGAAATCCAAGTAGCCATTTTGGGGGTTTCTTAACTCCCAAAGTGGTGTAGAGTGTCAACCAGTACAGCACCTAGGAGCTACCCGGGTGGCGCATGGCTGGATGGGCCTTTAGGGTTAGTATCTAAAGCTGGTTTGCTATCTTATTCCACAACAGTGACATGTGGGCAGTTATGAAGACTTTTGGCATGGTGGACCACCTTAGACCCATTGTCACGTGACCATTCAGAGCTTGCGAAGTCTATGTTTATAATTTGCATTACCTATCAAGTGTTTACTAAAATGACTACTTATGGAACCGAAGTTAAATGCTTTCTCTAACCCGTTTTCTCTTTTGTAAGTCCTTAAGAGATCATAAGAGATTTCAAGGAGACAAACCCTTTGCAAATGGACACGCAAGGATGCCGCACGACTTAGGCAAAACCAACCAAGTCTATGACAAATGGTATTAGAGAGGGACAAGGACACTTAAAAACACTTAGCATATAAACATGAGGGACCTAGTGACGCTACGTTGAGTGCAGCCAGCACGCATCATCATTTCGAGAAATGGACATTGAGATGTAGGGAAAGAAGTTGCTCAGAGAAGCGAGCATCCGAGATTGGCATTCAAAGGAATGGTCAACACTTCGTGCGAGAAGCACCATGAGGACAAGCGAGTTGGGAAGAACGTGTAGCGCACAAAGATTGGGATGGCTAAGTTCGAGCTACATCTCAACATTGGTAACCAAACTTGACGATGCTCAAGGCAAGTGGAGTACTTGGCAAAGGATGAGATCGTGCAAGGTGGGATGGGTTGCATAGCAACCGAAAGAGTTGTGCAAAGCTCATAAAGGTGAGAAGAATTGTTAGCTTGACGAATTTGGTATTCATGCAAGGAGTTGTATATGGATGATGGATTGTCCATGGCCATCCCAAGGCGATCGAAACTCAATGCCATGGAGCATTGAAACTTTCTCTTCAACATAAGAAGGATACATTCTTAAGAAGCTAAAGTATATAACAAATTCAGCATGTTGCTAGGCCTTAAGAGGCACAACGAGGGCTGCATTGAAAACAGTCGCAATCTAGCAAGTGCATTTGCAGGGGCGAAACAATGCATAGTTTGTTTAACAAGGCGGAGTAGTCTAAAGGGATAATGGTCTCCGAAACTTCAAAAGGAAAATATGTAAAGAGAAAAGTTGCTTCAACGATACAAATATCTAGGAGGAATAAGTCTCGGTTCTCTAGAGAGAGAATCATGTACAATGGATCACACATGTTGAGGAGAGGTACCTCAAGACAACAACTTCAAAAAGCTCAACGGATCCAACGAGCGATGATGAGTCACCCCATAATCTCGCATAACGTAATGCATTGGTGAACGCATTTTGAGATCAAATGGGAGAGCTACCCAAGGCAATACCAAATGAAGACACACTTTGAGTCGATGTGGAGATCGAACTCAACGACGAGCTGACTCGTGGAATAGTAGGCGTAAGGGTCACTATCAAGTCAATGCAAACCGAGGAGTGAAACAACCTGGGTGGAACTTAGTGAAGTGCCTAAGTCGCATGAAGGGAGTCTACATAGAAGACGGAACATGGAGCGGACATAAACTCTTACAGATACATGAGCAAGATCATGTCATTCCATGGGTCCCTCATTCTGATGGAGCAAACTCAACCTATATGGTGCAAAAGTCGAAGGGAGCTTCGAGGCATATACACCTTATCTCAACGAAGTATTTAATGAAGGAACTAATAAGACTCAACTTATGAAGGCGAAATTGAGGTCAGAAAGCCTTGGTATGAGGTAAGAAGATGTGAAGGCAGGTACTCTTTAAGAATATGCCGTAGCGATGCCATTTGAGTTACCGCGACGGAAGCAATGCACAGCGGAGTTTGTGTTGGCGGGTAGAAACCCTGGATTTAGGCAATGGCGCACCAACTTTACTGAACTCAATGATCCCGAGAGCGAGTGGATGAAGGTCAATTATCAAAGGAGATAACACAATTGGAGGTAGCAAAGGCCTTACGATATATTGGCAAAGGCCATACATGAAGAGATTGCAGTCTGAGTTCATCCCACAAAAATTAGAATGCAATAGAGATATCACTAGGAGGCGATACGGTGCAATGGATCGTGGTGGAACAGTTCGAAATAATGCAACACACGAGAGAAATCCTATGAGAGACTTGATCATATGAAAGAATGATCGGGAGTTACTGGGAGCTCCATTTCAATGAACAACACGATGGCCAGAAGGGCTATGGATTCATTGAGTGAATGTCATGGCACCATACAGACGGGTCTTCCATGCGTGCATCAAATTTTGCATCGAATGAAAGCCTTGATTATTAGCATACGGGGGTTGTATACCATCGAGGGGAAATTCCAAGTGTAAGTACTAGTAAATCCCATGGTGGGGGCTTCATTATATAGAGGTATGAGTGGGAGTGGCTGGAGAGTTGGACTGCTTCAGATCTCATATTCGCTTAAGGGAACAAGTCAAAGGACAAAGGCGAGTACGCAAACATTGGTACCAAGGAAGTAAAGAAGAATAGAATCAGCGTGAGCCCTACAACATGATGGCGGAGGCCATGCAATGAAGTTGCAATTTGACTTTTCATCGACCAAGGGAAACTGCTTAGAGAATATAAAGGTGTTGAAGCAGGTGGTCTCAAAAGGTGCGAGGAAGCGACGACAAGTCCAGATAGACTCAACTACTCAAAACCAAGTATTAATTAGAATGGAAGTGGACTCGAAGAAGTACCACAATGTCGTAGAAGCGGATCTACCAATCGCGAAAAAAGGATGCAAATATGAGGCGACAGATAGTAGGGCGATAGGCATGACAGTGCTATAGTATCACAAAGGCAAGACTTCCGTGGTGTCATTAACCCCTCGCTCTCACGGAGGGAGAGTGCTTGATCATGAAAGGGGCCAAGGAGATGGAGAATGCAAAAACAAACTCCAAATACTAAAACAAAGCTGAAGGGCAAAGGCCAAGGAACTTCGTATTCCCGATATCAACGGGCTTCTCATCAAAATAATCAAAAGTAGAGGCAATTCGATCAATGTAAAAGTGCTCGACTAAGGAATAAAATAAATAGTATCGATGTTGTACCTTTTCTACTTAGGAGTAAGTGGCAAAATATTGAAAAAAATGATATAATCTCTTCGAGACTTGTCGGGATAATTTTTTCTCTTTTTGAACAAAACTTCTTATATTTCAGAAGTTCGATAATAGTGAAAAGGTGAATCACAGTTGTTAACTCAACACAAGGAGTGCAAACACTTTAGGTGCTTCGAAAGCGAGCAAAGAGTAGGCGAGGGCTAGTAATCAGCTCAATGCATAGAGTATAACCATCGAGGAGGCAAGCGAAGTCAAGTAACATTTACTTTCTCAACTCTTAAGAGAATAGGCGAAACCAAATACCCCAATTCTCTTATTTATCCAAAAAAGAAGCTCTACACATGTTCAAAGATCCTTCAAAGAAACTTAGTGGAAGACAACAGTTGTCAAATTCTTACCAATGGTGATTGATGCTATCAAGAGTAAATTGTCTGCTTCATTTCCCAATAAAATGTCAATCAAAAGCGAAAGTGACGCGAACCTACTTAGAGGCAACAACTAAATGGAAAAGGAATCGATGGAAAAATTATACGGAGGAAAGACCTCAAAAACTTCAAAGTCTATGAGACAATGCTCATTAAAGCTCCAATAGGCATCCACTCAATTCAAGCGACATGAGACATCTGAGAGAGTAGTGCATTACAATGAAGGTTTTTTCCTTCATCTAAAGGATTTTCAGGAACCAAAGAAAAAGGTTAAATAATTTTTTGTATAGCACTGTCTCACAGCATATACTGTACAAGAATGAGTGATACAATTATAATCTAACCATCCCATAAAACCTCTATTGTACATTACAAACCATCCCATATACTGTACAATAACTTAGCAAGTCTGCATTTATTTGAATTCAAAATTTTAATGTGCCTGAAATCAAAATGCTTATAGGTCTGTTGAGATGGAAGGTGTGACATGGAAATTAGCTCATCAAGAAATCATGAAAACATTTTTCATCAATTCTAGTAATATTACAATAAGAAACTCTGCTTCTCCAACCAAAATTATCATAAAATTCATATTTTTCTAATGCAGAACAAATACAAAATGGAACTTAAGCTTCAATATAGCATTGATAATTAATTCTGTATAAAATAATCAATAAAGTTTTCAATTAATTTATGTAAATGAGGCAAGCACAAATATTTACTGGGTTCAGACTGATTCTATCAGCTTTAGAGGAGCCTGCCATTGCTGCATAACTGAAAAACCATGAATCCATTTACAATCACATACCAACTGATCAAGAAAGAAATATTATGATGCTAGCTTATGGCGATCTGGTCTATAAATAGGTAAACATATAATACATAGAACATAAATGAAGTATGTAATCAGCTAATCCCATTTTGAAAAGACAATACAAGTAAAAAACTCAATAATAAATCTAAACAAATTATATCAGAAACTACCAAACATGCCAAGAAAGCTTCACAAAGATCTGCAGGAGACAAAGAATTAGTAAATTTTGAAATGCTTGAATTCAGTTCAATATTTGACTGGAGAACATAATAGCAAAATATCCTATTTTTATTTTCAAAAAATAAATCACATTTATGCAACTTATTTTTTTACATATTTAAGTGGTTTAACAAAGCTAGAACATCTAACATCACTTATTACTATCAAATTGGAAAATAAAAGTCAACAGTTAAATGCCCATAAGCATAATTAATGAACACTAAGATCGTAAATCCTCAAGGGCCAAGCTTTCTTAAAATATTACAACATAACCATTACAATAGATTGCCATTGACAAAAATGACAAATAACAATGCACTTAATGTGCCAAAAACTATGCACATAAACTTAGGATTTTAGACAGCAATTTAATGGGCGCTCTCACCTAGGCGCCAATGCAAGACAATGCTTGAGAACCTCGAATTGGTCCAGTTGGACAAACTGAAGCAGGTGCAGCCCAGGTGCATGCTTGAGCCCAAGCACCGGGTGGCTCAGACCCACATCAGATTTAAATAAGGCTTGGTTTAGTGGATTAGGCCCAATGAGTTTGGAAGACTGGACTTAATAAAGTTGGTTCAACTGAATCCCTTTAACCTAAATCCTCCTCTAGTGAGCCCTACTAATGTTGCCTTCCTCCTTCCCCCCTCCCCTACAACATGTGGCACACGAACCCGACCGATGTTGTTTTCCCTTGGTGATCGAACACGATGGCCCCCCAGGCCCACTGTCGCCATGCAAACCTTGCCTAAGTTTGATTCCTTCTATGATCGATAAGGAAGCATAATTTGTAGTCAACTATCCTTAACCTGCACATGCAAAGGTGACCAACAATCGGCATCCATGCATAAGGTGACCCTCCCTGATGCCTCCTCTCTCGCAAATCATAGCACTTCCTCCTCCTTTCCCTCTCTCCCCCCTCCCAACGAAATGGTGTGACTCCCGCCTATCCTTCCCTTTCATTGTCGCTCTTCCTCTATCTCCTCCTCCACCTCGGACCCCGTCGAGCCTCCCTGTTAGACCCCCTCGCTCCTCCTCCGTGCTTCTCCCCACTCCCCTTATCTCCCTCCCCATCCTCCTTTGCCATCACCCCTACCAAGCCTTATCAATAGCCCCTTCCCTCCTCTTCTTTCTCCCTTGTGCTCCCCTCTCTCCCCCCCAACCCTTCTTCCATTCTGTTGTTGCTCTCCCTCTTTCTCCTCCGTGATCACCACCCTTCGCCTAGACTCCCCAATAGTTCCTCTCCCTCCTCCATGCTTCTCCAATTGACAACACCCTATGGAACTCAACTATTGTCTTGTTTTTAATTTAGTGATGATATGTCTCCTTAATTATATTTTTTATTATTCTAATCCTTGCAAGCACCTCCCTTCACTCGGCCTCTAGTATTGGCACCTTGGTGCCTAGTGCTTTTGACTACACTAATTTTATATGAACTTTAAGAATTATCATTAGAGTACAACTTTTAGAGAAGAACAAAGTCCTAGCATTCAGTGAAACCTAAAAATTGGTCGATCAAGGAATGATTTTGATTTTTGAAAATAATGGAACTACCCTTCTCTTTGGATCATTTTATTGGACTTCACATGGTGGAATTTCTGAAACATACTTCAAAGTGTCAAAATTTAGAAGGGCCATTATTTAGTAACTAAAAGCCTATAAATCTTCTTTTAGCAAGGATCATGAAGTGATTGTACCAGATTTTGAGTATTAAACTAAAGCGACCTTGTTTTCTTTATAATTCTTTTTTTTTTCTCTTTTGCTGCCCAGAATTACTTAGCTTTCGCTTGTAACTAGCAGAATAGGGTATCATGAATTCATGACCATATAGATATTTCATTTGCCACCTGCATTCCCTCAAGTAATCTACTATGGCACTGAAAAAGCCATTAACTGATATAGAAAAGGACATACCTTAGATTGAATGACTACTATTACCCACCTAATTTCTATGGGATCTTGGACACTAACAGTTCTTGCAGAAAAGGGTATGCCACTCAAAAGTCAAAACCATAGCAGTTTCAAAATTACACATAATCCGGTATTGAGATAATGTTGGAAACCATCATATGGCAATTCTTAAACTATAGATAAGGCATTATGTTTAGTAGAAGTTCCTAAGTTTCTAGCATCATAGGTATTCAGAGACTCTTTTTTCTTACAAAATAAAAATAGGAACTTGTACCAAAAACAATTAATAAGATTGAAACTATGACCCAATGCTGAAATAAAGAATAGAAACAAGAAACGAACCAATCTTGCCCTATGGTGCTATATGGAAAACCAAATAGAACCTACCTTTTAATGCTTTACTCCAAACCAAATGCTGCCTACTAGGTATACAGCACTATGTATTAGCCATCATGTTGTACAATTTCTGACCTGTAATCTAGGCCACAAAGATCCAACAACAGATCATTATCTGCTAACCACCAGGTGAAGATTCCAATGTACAATCCTTGAAAACTTTTTGGCTTGTCAAACTCAAACTACAATTGTTATATAAGTATTCCACACTTTCAGAGTAAGTAAGCCCGTAGAGTTACTTACAGACTTAACAGTTACATTTCGTAAACGCCAACTAAGTGATTTATGGACGTGAGTGACAGGAATTAGTTTTGTAAGGTTTGCAGCATCATGGGCATGATTTACGCCATTCAATTTTGAATATCAAGAAATAACACCTTTTTTCTGCCCATATATATGAAGACAACTAAAATTTTGATTACCTCATCATCCATTTCAAATTTAGGTTGCAGAATAACACCACTTATCAACTTAAAATTTGGAGATCCATGATATCAGCAAAGAACAAGTAGTTGAGAAAAAACATCAAATTCTACTCAGGGAAATAGATGTCGATTAGGCTTAAGACTAGATTAAGCCACTATTGAAAAGAACTATCCAAGAGGTTGCAAAACAAGAGTATGATGTTCTAGAAATTTTATAGTATATGTTAAATTGATGTAGTTCCTGAAGAAATAGTCTTTATTAGAGTGGATGTGAATGATTTTTTGGGGAAGTGTCAGTGTGAATTCAATTGTACCCACCATAGAGATCCCATGTTATTGATGACAATACATAGCTGTCTCATGGTTCCCAGTATTGCAAAAGACAACTCATGCAAATACAACTTGGTTCCCTTGACTGTTCCCTTTTCTCACATGCAAACAATGTCTTTTGTAACACAGATTATGGTATCGACTAACTCCAACATGATAAGCACCTTTTATGTCCACCATCAATGATCACTCTGATTGTGGCTAATTTCTTGGCCGTATAGCCATTGGTTGGAATCAATCAGATTCAACTAAAATAAATCGATTTGGTTAGTTTTAAGTGATTTGATGACCTCGAAAGGAGAAAATGAAAAAGAGAACAGTAGAAAAGGAGAAAAGGAGTGAAGTTGAGGTGAATGAAAGGTGAAAAATCCACAGTTATAACTGTGAAAGTCTGAAAGATAGGAGATGCTGCTACTAACCGACTTAGTTTTCTTTGGCCACCACTATTATGATGTTGATCATTGATCATCAGTGAAATAGAGAGAAACTGTTATTATGAGAAGAAAAGGAAGGACAAAAGCCCATAATTTTTAAGGAAATAAATGTTATATGAAATTAATCTCATTTTTCATGGTAATTTCATCAATTTGTTTTTCATTTTATATTACCAAACACTCCTTGGACATGATTTTCTACTAGTCGGAAACCGTCTTATTGCCAATTCCTTGTGGTCCATATGGCACAACATAAATGAGGTCAAATTTAGCAACCACGGTACCAGCCCCTTCTTGGTATGCAAGGTGATGTCTATTTAAGAAGCTTGCTTCACTAGATATATTGAATCTGAGGGGACTTCAGGGAGGCAAAACAGCTTTCAAGAGAGTATTCGAGTGTTGGCTCCCACATGCAATTTTATACTGGAATCTGATGGCTCTTATAAGGGTTTTGATGTTCTTGCAGGTTTTGTATATGCAATCAGGAAGGCTGATCGTGACCTTTGGGTGATAGGGGGACCTTGTAGAGCAGCTAGACCTTCCATGACAGAGTGTATTTCACTGTTGGAAAGGCTGAGGAGGATCAAACAGAATAACTTAAGAAATGTTCTTGTGGAGAGGGATGCAGAATCTGTCATAAATTTTGCGAAAGGAACTGGTCTGGTTCCTTGGTTTTGTTCCAGATATCAGACATTTAGTGTAGTCAAATGTTGTAGATTTCACTTACATACAGGGAGAGTTTAACCACGTGGTGCATAGTTTTGCTACTACATCTAAAACAAGTTGTAATTCCTCCAGAATTAGCACTGCTGGTACTGTGGCAGGTCATTTTGTAAGATCGTCTTAACTAAATTTTCAGGGAAAAAAAAGGAAGGCATCCATTGCCTTGCCAACAAAAAGTTCTCAAACCAACTTACTTTAGTCTCATATCCTTGCAACCCAGTCCAGAACTCCAACACTTCATGTGTTATGCTTTCTAAAAGGCAGGAAGTAAACTAAAGCACACAATTTATTTTCAACTATAAGATCAATTTAGTCTGTCTTTGCATTTTCCAGTCTAGTTGCCAAAATATTGTGGTGTTCCTGGGCCAGATCCACCTAGGATCACAAATTCGATCTGAATGACATAAATAAAGAAACCCTAAGGTTCAAATACGGATATGTATCTGATAACTATAAAATTTGGATCAGAAATCAGATTCATGCACATTATCAGGTAATATTGGGTCCATATCCAAAAATTAAAGATAACCAAAATTTTGATGCAGTTTTTGGGTTACCAGACTACATTGACACAATAGCTGCAAAACACAAGAAACAACATAGTTCTGAAGAAAAAGGAATGAAAATGTGCAGATAATTTCAAGTATATATCATATTCAGTGTGGGGAACTTCTTACACCAGCATAGCATCCTCAACTGTGGCAGCAAGAGGAGAAACAACTTCAACAGTTCCACAATCGCATAATGACCTATACAAAAGTCACAGATATTCTAGTACACAATCTTTCACAAAGGTTGTTGGACTGATATGTGATAAATAGAATAACTTGGAGGCAACAATATGTAAAAACATCCTAGTTAAATTTGATCTTCTGTTAGTAGAAAACATAAAATGTTTAGTAATCTAAGAATTTGACTTTGGCACTTAGATTCTTAGCAGAAGGAAAGTACAATGATTTTTAACTAAGAACTTCAGCAGGAATAATATATAGTTTGCAGTTCCATCCACAAAATCTTTAATGATGAAGTCATGATATTAAATAACTAGATGGAGGGGTCCAAAAAAGTAATACCCTGTCATGTCTGTTCGTGCAAATGTTGTCTTCAGTCCCACAATGCCACAAAGTGAAGACGGAATTCTAACTGAACCTGCCTTCAGAAAGTAAATGAATATGAATATGTGCGAGCATTCTGAAACATTAGTATCTAGCAACTCAAAGAATACATTCACACAACCTCCACCATCTGTCCCTACAGCTGCGGAACATATTCCAGATGCAACAAGTGCTGCAGGACCAGAGGAAGACCCACCTGTGTATCTTTCAAATGAATGTGGATTTCTTGCCGTTCTATACAAAATAGAATATAAATTAGTATATTAACAATAAGACTAAGAGAGAGACAGCAGAAAGGGAAAAAATGGATGACATACGTATAAAATTTCTGAGGGACAAACCCACAACCACAACCACAATGACTGACACCAACTTAGGTGCATAAAATAAGGAATATTTGGGGTTCAAGACAGAAAAGTATACTAAAGTCACTAATCAGCTTAGTTATAAGATGTGTTAAGAATTTGAGTTCCTACCCACTGGAAAATTTAGCAAAAACTTAAAAGAGTTCATAAACATTAAGGATGACATAAAACAATGGGTCATGCTACTTAGAACTGACTTTGCCAATATTTTGGTGGTTAATTGTTCTACTACCAAGAGTCAATTTGAGATCATTTATGGTCATGTTCCATCTCATTATCTAATCCTCGTGACTCTACTTGAATCATCATTATCAAGCAAAAAAAGGAGAAGATTTTGTAATCACCATGGTGAAGATTCATGAAGAAGAAATTAGAAGCCAATAAGCAAGTTTACAAAGAAAATGCCAACAAGCATCATCATATAAAGATCTTTAAAGAAGGAGATTTTGTATGGGTTATTCTTAAAAAGGAGTGTTTTCCAATCAAGAGCCTATAACAAACTTATAGAAAAGAAGAGTGATCCTTAATGAGTTCTCGAGAGAATAAATGGCAATGCTTACAAGTTAAAGTTTCCACCATGTCTTGATACTCAACCAAGGTTGTCAAATTCACTTTCCTACCTAGGATTATAAAGGGGGTCACACACTCGGATCATAGGATAGGATCGTAAGATCATGAGATCCTAAGATTTATAAAAAATTAATCATAAGATACATATTACCTATACCAATTTATAAATAATTTTTCTAAGATTTAATAACAATAAGGCTCACATCTTAGAGTTTCCACACCTAAGAAAACCCCACTATTCTTTTTTTAGGTGAAAAGCACTTCAACCAATGGAAGCAATCTTTATTTGATGGAGAATTGAGAGGAAAATGTGTAATAGAGTTCTTAGATGGATCCTTAAAGATAAGAATTCCTACCTTCAAGCCTTAGCCTAAGCAATTCGGTTTTGTATTCTATTATTTTATAGATTAGATTTACTTGATCTTTTTAGAATTTGATCTTAAAATCCAAGAAAGTAGGTAAAAGCAAGGTTCATAATTTTGTACCGTACCGGAGTTTCGACATCACTCGGTTTCTGCCCGTGTAGAGAGAAGAAATCGTTTCCTTCTCCCTGCGGGAAAAAAAAAAGAAAGGCAACATTGCCCAGTTTCCCCGCGCAAAAGAGAGAGAGAGAGAGAGAGAGAGAGAGAGAGAGGTGATGTTACCCGATTTCTGCCCACGTGGGGAGAAGAAACCATTTCCTTCTCCCCGTGGGAAAAAAAAAGAAAGAAAGGCGACGTTGCTCGATTTCTACCCGTGTGGGGAGAAGAAGCTGAGGGTTCCTTCTCCCAGCGCAAAAAAGTAAAAAAAAAATGCCTCGTTCCTTCTTCGTGCATAGGGAGAAAAAATCGCTTCTCCCAGCAATGTCACCGAGACGTCGCCGAGACGTCGCCAAGGCTTCTTCTCTCCCCGAGCAGATAAGAGAAGTCATTGAGGCCTCGTCGACTCAGACAAGGGGGTGACATCATCTACAGCGTCTAGCGAGGGTGAGCGACGACGGATCAGGATCGTCGAGAGAGAGCGATGACGGATCAAGATCGTCGAGAGAGAGCGACGTCGGATCTTCAAGTTTTCTCTTTTCTTCTCCCTCTTCTCTTTCTTCTCTCTCTACTAATACAGTGATCTATTTAGGATGATAACGAAGCGGAAACAGCCCCAATCGACACTATCCCTCGGTAGCGGGTAGTCCGCGTACCGATCAGTTGACGGACTGGTATGTACCGCCCAATACGGGTGGTATTATTGGAAATTAAAATCCTTAGGTAAAAGGACTCTAAAATAATGTGTTTTTCTATTTTTTATCTAATTTCCAAATATCGATCCATATCACTGTACCGACACCAAGGACACTAATACAGATTGATGTATACTAGTCCGACCTCAAATTGATATGGGGGTTCAATACAATATTGCAATCCTTACTTGCTACTCTATTTGAATCACCTATCAAGCAAAAAGGAGAAGATTTTGCAATCACCATAGGAAATATTCACAAAAAAGTAAAGAAATTAGTAAGCAGTAATCAAGCTTACAAAGAAAATTTCAACAAACATCATCATATCCTTGAAGGAAATCTTGTACGGGTTTTTCCAAAAGGGGTATTTCCCAACAAGAGCTTATAACAAACTTAAAAGAAGAAGATTGGTTCTTGTCGAGTTCTCAAGAGAATCAATGATCACATTCACAAAATAAAGCTTCCTCCCGGTATTCATTCTCACTCAAGATTCAACATTTGAGACTTATCAATTTAGCATGGTAACAATGGTGGCAACAAAAAGTATGCAACCACCATGCCATCAATCCCGGCACATGCCAACATGTCTGTCAATTATGTATCCTCTATACTGCATGGAACAGCAGAAACCATTTGTTGGAATGTATATATGGACATGATTTTTACTCTGGACAAATAAGTATTCTTCAATATGAAAGCATAAAAATTCAGTTCAGAGATAACAAAACAACAAAATGATCTCACTACTTTGAAATACAAAGACGACACCAGAACAAATCACATTATGCAAAAATTATATCCCCATTAATTGTCTTTCACTAAGCATAACAAATTCCTTCGTAATTACAATGTGATTTAAATTTATTAACAATGCCTACTCAAACATGGGATTCTTAACCATATCAAAGAATTAAATCCAGATGTAATTCTCTTCAAACCCAAAAGTAACATCCTTGATGACAAGCATTACAACTAGAATGCTCAGTAAATTCCTAAATTTTGGTTCCAAATGAACAAAAATATTCAGGCTAAATTTCTGCAAAAGAAGCTGAATTTCCAGTTATCGGAGAACAATATCTGACACCAAACTTCTAAATAATAATATTGTGATATCAAATTGGCACAGTACTGTGAATATAGTCAATATAGTGTGATATATGAAGCCATCTTTGCCACAATCAATAGCATTAGAGCAATAAATACCCATAATTGGGATTGTTCCCAGTTGTTCCAAGCCCCAGCTCATGCATGTTCGCCTTTCCTACAAGTATCACACCACAACTTCGTAATCTAGAAACGCATACCGCATCTTGCTTGACAGTGCGAACCTTGTGAAACCATGTTGTAGCACCTGAATGTGAAGCATTCAACAAATAAATTCATCTCTAAAGATTTCATTAACAAATAAGTAAAAACTTGCCAATCTGACCTTTAGTTGGGTGTGGATAGCAGTCTATATCATCTTTAATGGCAATAAAGACACCATCTATGATGGATAAGGGATTTCCTGCATGTTCCACATTAAGTCTCTTCTACAACCAGAGAATTCATGGGAGAAAAGAGGTCAACACTCTAAGAAGATGTATGCATTAGTGTCACCTGCTCTAAATCTTTCTGTGGAATCTGCAGCTTGCTTCCTCACTTCATCTGCATTAAAAGAGATCAGAAGTGGCACAGGTGGCTTCTTGCCATTAAATTCATCCACAGCAGAAATGATGCGCTCCGCAACCTAGATTACATGCAAGTTGAGTCCACGATGGACTGTCCACCCATCTAAATAAAACAGTAAATTTTCAAAATCTCTTAGCAACTTACAATTAATGGAGTTGTGATATCAGATCGATAAGCATGTGCATAATCACGAATTGTCCAATACGAAAAATTAGAAGGGCGGTCAGGATTCCAGTGGCAAGAGGGATCATATAATGGAAGGCACTCCATGGCTGCCTCAAGACGAGCAATTGGATGTCTGTCTTCATCCAAGACAACTACACCTGTCTCTGGGTCTGAAATTTATCAGATTCAGAACTCAATCATTTATCTGGGCCGAGTCACATGGCTAATGAGGCAGATATCAAGCATAATTTGCCTATTACAGCCATTACTTCTGTAGTTTTCGGTCTATTGAACACGAAAAGGTACAGTAACTATATTAAGCATGTTGCTTTCCAGCAGCGCACTTGAATACTATGAAACCATAGGATACAAACTAGAAAAATAACCTATTAATTGCATGATATGAGAGTAGAGTGCCAATCATTTTTTTAGCATGAATAAGCTTAGGAAAACGATGAGTCCTTTTTTATCATAAAGGAAAAGATAGGCACTTAGCAATAATTTCCATCTGAAAATTTTACAACAGCACCTTGAGGTGGGAACTCAGGCCGAAACATTGGTCGCTCGGGAATCACAGTATTCCTCAACATCTGCTTAACAAAACGAGCAATGTCCAAATTAGTAATATCTCTCTCTTTTCCTTTTTCGTTTTTATACTACAGAGATGAACGAAAAAGGTACGAGAGATGTTGCATCAAAAAATTGGTGGATACAGAAAGATACGAACCTCGGTGACTCCGTTCTTGTGCTTCAAGAAAGACGTGATGAGAGAACCAATAAGCGGGGCTTCCATCAGCCAAGTGAAAAGCATAAATCCAAAGCCAGTCAAATGTGGAGCTGCGAGCCACCCAACAATAAAATCACAAGAAGATAAACAAACGATAGATCACATAATCACCATCCGGAAATCCACCGTGACGGTGGAAGAGATCGAGGTAAGTATTTCAAACCTTGTATGTGTTGCGGCGTGTATTTGATGTTGGAGATATCGACCTCCTCCACCGGCAACATCTCGCGCTTCTTCCGATACATCTCCTGAAGCCCTTCTTCTTCCACCCCTTAACCGGCAGTCGAGAACAGATTAAATGAGATGAGACAGGAGGCAGTTGAGAACAGATTAAATGAGATTAGGCAGGAGGCAGTTGAGAACCGATACGATAGTGATGAAGATCCGACGGACGGATGCGGGCCGGAGGAGGGTAAAGACGAGGAACCGACGGATAGTAATTTTAACTTATGTGCGACAAAAGGTGTTTTTTAACGATAAAAGCTATGTATTAACTCAAAACACGATTACAGCTAACAGTTTACTCATCCAAGCATAAAATAAAAGATTAGGATTCCGACCCTTCATAGACGTTTTAATAAAAATAATAAAACCAGTGAGAACACTAATTGATTTCTTTAAAAATTTGAGTCACCCTCTACTTTATGAATAGATTGAGTAGAACAAAAATATCACAGAGTAGACTAAGAAGAAGACTTCCTTCCTTATTAATAGCTTCCACAATCCACTCGATGTCTATCTCAATTATGAGACTATTTACACCTGGACAGTGGCCTTCAACCCTCTTTTGATCGCCAAAAGTTAATTAGCCGTCCCAGTGGTTAGGATGCCACGGTCTGCAGTCAAATATTATAGTGGCTTTTGGCTGACTTGATCGTTGTGACAGCGTTGAGAATTGATGCAGCATTGGTTTGTCCACTATGAATATTCAAACAACCCAAGATTCAAATAAAAAATAAAAAAAATATTTCTCTATCCAAAATTTACGAAAGAGGATTCGTAATTCACCAAGAGGACAAATATGCCCTTACCCATTATGGATTATAATATAATTTTGATGAATTGTATCTGATCTATTTTTTTTCTTAAATTTAATTGATTTGTTCTAAGAAAAACCTACATCAGTTTTTGTCTTATTCAATCCAGTTCGTCTTAACATTCTTTCCACTTTTCTTGTTTCATCGTGCACCTCTATCCTCTATCATAAAAAGTTATCATCCCTTTACACTTTCTTTTTCTTTATTGTCTTCCCAATTCATGATCACTCCACCCCACTTATTTGCTCCTCCTCTTTCCTCATCTCTTCTATGAAAACGTAAATCACCTTGTACCGAATAGAATAACAATTTAGGAGCATATCGGGTGACATCCTTTTTATCGAAAAAAATAATCAAAGTTTGATCATTATCAATTTGTATCGATCGATAATAATCCAATTTCTATCAAAATCAATCAAGGCCCAAAAGTAAATTAGTTCCCATGATTAATTTGACCATTTGAATGTCTATTTAACCTTATAACACTTTTTCACATGCAATCACTCTCTCTTTCTCATAAATTCTTTCTCTTATTTAATATCAACTAAAGAACAATTCAAAATATATTACAAATATACTCATCATTGTCCAAAAAAAATAACAATCCCTTCTTTATTTGAATATTTTTAATCAAAAATTAAAATTTATATTTAGTCTAATTAATATATCCTATTATATGTTTTTTATGTAGTCCCCAGCCCATTCATTCTTTCTTTTTTTTTCCATCTTTCTCCTTCTTTATCCTCACCCCCTTCTCCTTTCTTCTTTTTCCTCCTTTCTTTCTTGGTTTCCCTTCACTTATTATTTTTATTTATTCTTTTTTCTTTCCCACTTCAGTTATTATATTTATCTATTCTTTCTTCTCGTTCTTCTTATTAATTATCGCTTCTTCTTTTTTCTCATTCTTCTTTATTAATTTTTTATTAATTATCTTCATAATAATTCATTCGACTCATTGACTATCATATATCCTTGAATCCTTACAGATCTGTAGGAGATGATAAAGGAAGTCAAACGTCCTCCGTAGCGGTGATCACAACAAGGCTACGACAATGCTCTTTAAATCTCCAAATCTATTATTTGAACAGGAGAATAGGAAATAACAATCACAAAAATTCTAGCTTATTAACCATCGATTCCCTCCTATTTATCGAAGTCCCCTATCAACATAATCCTAATGGATCCTACCCTATTGGGTATTGGATCTTCATCAAACTACCTAAGCATTTTAGATTAGTGGATTTCTATCCAATAATCTTTCATTGGCTCTTATTGGATCTCATCCATATGATCCAATAATTCAGGGGCTTATTGGATATCCAATAAGATAAGGGCTTCAACAGATATCTCATATTTAAACCTCTACTCATCGCAACGCCTACCATATGTATGTGACTCTTATATTAATTATTACATATACACATGTATATATTGTGAAGTCATTGGATTTATGCAAATAGGAATTGGATCGTGATGAGATCACGATAATGAGACCGATTCACCTTTAAACACAGACCCTAAATAATCTCAATCATAGGTTACTTAAGAAGGACATCGAGATAAACAGACAAACTGGTGTACTGTATGTCAATCCATATGATAGATATAGTTAGTTTCATAACTACTCGTGTGGGGACACTAAGGATATAGTACAGGTGCTCATTGGAGAATGAGTTCATTGATTGATCCGCTTACGGAATGTTGGTTGGTTGATAATGAGTTCACTGATTGATTGATTCCGTAGTCCCAATGATATATCTGATCCTTAGACTTGAGACACCAAGAATGCTTTGTATGAGTACTCTACTCTTTGATACCAGACTTATAGGTCTGAAGGTTCCATATCTAGCACATCCGATCATCGAAAGTGGTAGCTAATCTTACGAGGAGTATTGAATTTCGATAGAGGATCATCTATTCTCGGTGTCATAAAAAGAATATCCATGTGTTTTTGCTTAGACAAATCACTAGTCAGGATCATTCGGATTGAGAGAGAAAGAGTTCTCCAAGAAAATCTGATTAGAGTGAGACTCGAGTAGAAACCATATGGGTCTGACAGTACCATACCCGTCTTTAAAATATTAGATGAATGAGGGATTATAGATACACGATAATTGAGGATAGACAGGTCCAATAGATTAGATTCTCTTGTATCATCTTAGGATTGTGGCGTAGTAGCCTAGTACATCCGTAGTTGATGAGTCGAGTAAATTATTATGAAGATAATAATTCACTGAGCCTAAAAGAGTTCTGACAGGTATGACTTATGGTCGGTTTAATATTGGGCCTAGAGGGTCACATACATATGGTAGGTGTTACAATGAGTATAGGTTCAGATATGAGATATCCGTCGAAGCCCTTACCTTATTGGATATCTAATAAACCCCTAAATTATTGGATCTTATGGATGAGATTTAATAAGAGCCAATAAGAGATTATTGTATAGGGATTTACTAATTTAAGAGGCTTGGGTAGTTGGATGAAAATCCAATACCCAATAAGGTAGGATCCATTATGGTTAGTTGATAGGAGACCTCTATAAATAGGAAGGAACCAATGGTTCATAGGCTAGAGCCTTTATAGGTTGTCATCTTCTATTCTCCTTTTCTTCTCCTCCTCAAATAGTAGGCCTGAAGTTTTGAAGAGCATTGTCACAGCCCTATTGTGTGGATCACTACTAGAGAGGATGACGCTTGATCTCCTTCATCCTCTCCTATAAATCTGCAAGGATACATGGATATACGATCTCCCTAGGTAACATAATCTTTAATATACGCAGTTTTAAGTTTCACGGATTTTGCATACTAATCTTCACACAATGACAAACATATCTTTGAAAAAATTAGGGATTTTGTTTTTATGTTCATGCACTGCACATGTGATGTCTCCTTATAGATTTTCCAACATATTCAAGATGATTTATAGTGATTTCGAATCAATTTGATTAATTTAAGCTCATTTGAGATAATTAAAATTAATTAAATCTACCATGATTTCATACTAGTTTAATATGGATTAGAGGTTAATTCAATTAAATCCTAGTTGAATTAAGTTAGATTGATCAAGGGCTATTACAAGATTGATGTCATATTTTTTATGATTTGATAAACTTAAAAGTTTTATTTGAATGTATGATTTATAAAATAATTAATATTTTTTATTTTTTTAAATCTAAATTAATAATATTGATATGATTATTATCATAAAGTATATGTGAATATGCTGAGTAATCCATTTTAGAAATACACCTTATGAAATGAGCTTTGGGTTGATTAT
This sequence comes from Musa balbisiana, assembly GCA_004837865.1. Taxonomy (NCBI): domain Eukaryota; kingdom Viridiplantae; phylum Streptophyta; class Magnoliopsida; order Zingiberales; family Musaceae; genus Musa; species Musa balbisiana. The sequence goes on from CM017191.1 coordinate 26,089,883, forward strand.
AGTGCAAAGCTACCAATGCAAATAATTTACTAGATTATACATTAATTATAGTCTCTCATGATAATTTTTTTATATTATTTTTTTAATATATATATAAATAAATGAGTGAATATGAATGGATGATGATGTATCGACAAGTAAGAAGATTTTCTTCAATGATTAATAAGCTATTAGATATAAGGCTAGATGGTTCCTCCAAACGCATCCCCACTTAGACAAGTCAAGGATATCAGTCTATTTCTTATTGAAACTATGATATAGGTTTTCTCTATTTATTATTGAAAATATCTATCATGTTAACTTTCCATCGAGAGAGTGTACCATTATGTGTGATGTACATATTTGTTACTTAACTGTTATATATGTTATGAAAATGTATTATATGTGTAGGGGATTGTTTTGATGATATCGTTTTCCTCATTCTTCCATTTGTAAGTTGGATGATATATAATGTTTAGTATTGCCTGTTGCAGACAACATATGGATCTCTCTCAGTATTTCAATATTCATTCTCTTATTATTTGAGTCAAAAATGTGAATGTTTGCATATGAGCGTTGCTCTTCTTTCCCTGTTCAAGTGTAAAATGTAACTTCAAATTCAATGTAGTTGAAAATATATATGTTGTATTCTCAAGGCTTTTTTATTCTTTGAATGATTATATAAAATTATTGATTGATATAAGTATATCAATACGTTTTAGTTTGAAACTCCTCATAATTGTTCCTTTTTTCTTCGAGTATAGAGGGGTTGTTCTTTGTTGTTCTAGATTATTTGTTGCTCTTCATATTTATGTGATCCAAGGCTCAAGTGATATGATCCACCAAGCCATTCTTTGTGTAATTTCTGCAAATATTTGTCGAGTACAACTTCGATTATGTTTTTGCCCTCTTTTTCTCTGTTCAGTGGTTGTGTTATATTGTTTGTTCAAGTAACATACAATTCTCAAGATTTGCAATTTCCTTGATTATTGTTTAATTGAGTTATTTGAAATTTGTATTGGATTGAGGTCTCCAACATCAAAGTGTAGTTAAAAATTTTCATATTGGATTGAGGTCTCCAACATCAAAGTGTAGTTAAAAATTTTCATATTGGATTGAGGTCTCCAACATCAAAGTGTAGTTAAAAATTTTCATATTGGATTGAGGTCTCCAACATCAAAGTGTAGTTAAAAATTTTCATATTGGATTGAGGTCTCCAACATCAAAGTGTAGTTAAAAATTTTCATATTGGATTGAGGTCTCCAACATCAAAGTGTAGTTAAAAATTTTCATATTGGATTGAGGTCTCCAACATCAAAGTGTAGTTAAAAATTTTCATATTGGATTGAGGTCTCCAACATCAAAGTGTAGTTAAAATTTTGAATTATTTGCATTTGAAAGTTGCCCTCAATTGTCTCCCAAGATAAGTTGATCGATAAACTATTTGGCAAGTGCAAGATATTGACGTTGTATTGAGGTCTCCAACATCAAAGTGTAGTTAAAAATTTTCATATTGAAATTTTCATATTGGATTGAGGTCTCCAACAGGGCCATGTCACATTTCCGTGGATATTATTGAGGAATGTTTATGTTTTACTTGAATTATCATATACTATTAAGCAACGTTGCATATTGGTATGGGTACGTTTGATAGGGATTTTCTCTCAAACTTCATTTGTGATAATCATGTGTGATTTGCTGCATATCTTGTTTGTGCTAGATGTTTTGGCACGTTAGGTACTCAAGTTAAATAGCATAATGGTTATTGACCTAAATATTGTTAATATGAGGCTTTCCTCTCCTATGCATCATGCCAAAATGTGTGATACAGCCATTCACTAAATAGTGTTAATATGAGGCTTTCCTCTCCTATGCATTTGTCTTGCTTGCTGATCCTTAACTAATGTACCTTCTTTTGCTTGATCTTCACTGTTTGCTCATTTGTCATGCATATTCTATTATTAGTCATTCATATATCTGTAAATAATTTTTAAGTTCTTGTATTTAATGAGTTATCGCAATTAGGGCCTTTGATTACATTTTGAGATGGTATATGTTGGTCCTAAATATAACATACATGAGTCTTGTGATAGTGACTACACTTGAAGCCCTTTTTTTTTGTCATAACTTGTATTGTTCGTTTGCTTTTATATTGTTTGTTCAAGTAACATACAATTCTCAAGATTTGCAATTTCCTTGATTATTGTTTAATTGAGTTAAAATTTTGAATTATTTGCATTTGAAAGTTGCCCTCAATTGTCTCCCAAGATAAGTTGATCGATAAACTATTTGGCAAGGCAAGTGCAAGATATTGACGTTGTATTGAGGTCTCCAACATCAAAGTGTAGTTAAAATTTTCATATTGGATTGAGGTCTCCAACAGGGCCATGTCACATTCCGTGGATATTATTGAGGAATGTTTATGTTTTACTTGAATTATCATATACTATTAAGCAACGTTGCATATTGGTATGGGTACGTTTGAATAGGGTAATTTTCTCTCAAACTTCATTTGTGATAATCATGTGTGATTTGCTGCATATCTTGTTTGTGCATAGATGTTTTGGCACGTTAGGTACTCAAGTTAAATAGCATAATGGTTATTGACCTAAATATTGTTAATATGAGGCTTTCCTCTCCTATGCATCATGCCAAAATGTGTGATACAGCCATTCACTAAATAGTGTTAATATGAGGCTTTCCTCTCCTATGCATTTGTCTTGCTTGCTGATCCTTAACTAATGTACCTTCTTTTGCTTGATCTTCACTGTTTGCTCATTTGTCATGCATATTCTATTATTAGTCATTCATATATCTGTAAATAATTTTTAAGTTCTTGTATTTAATGAGTTATCGCAATTAGGGCCTTTGATTACATTTTGAGATGGTATATGTTGGTCCTAAATATAACATACATGAGTCTTGTGATAGTGACTACACTTGAAGCCCTTTTTTTTTGTCATAACTTGTATTGTTCGTTTGCTTTTATATTGTTATTTGTTAGAGCCAACCTTTATTATACTTGGATCGATTCAATAGGAAATTGATATGTGGATCATCCCATATTGGGCGATACATGCTATATGACCCTATATCAAGTGATACGAAATCTGTACCGATCGATAATAGTTAGATTTCAATTATTAATAATCAACAACTGAGATTGTTTTATTTCAAATGATTAATTTGATCGTTTGAACCATATAAAAAGATTTTTAAACCCTTTCTTTCCTCATCTTTTAATACATTTCACTTTTTTCTCTCTTTTCAATTCTTTTAAGCTTTTTCTTACTCATATCTCTCTCATTCTCATATTTTCACTTTAAACTTGAGAAAATTATGATTTATGAATTAGATCAAATTTGAAATGTTAATTTGGAAGGATTAAGAGGAAGAACATTCTAATCAAGAGATATGTATTCTCTTTGTAGATTTTTATTGATTTATGAGATGATTAAGCTTATTCTATATAATTAAGGTCTAATATATTGTTTGATATATTTTTATTGGTAGAATAATATTAATTATGGATTAATTAATATATTTAATATTGTGATTAGTGTGTTTAATATTATTTTTTTTAATTAGATATTTAATGGATCAAATCTTTATATTTTGTGCATAATAAGATGATTTACATTTTTAATTAGGTTTTAATTATTTTTTTATTATTTTAATTAGTAGTTTAATCAAATTTTGACCCATATTAGGTTATTTCAATGTCTTTAATATCTATTAGGGTGTTTAACATGCTTACAATTATGGAAAAAAAAACTAATTAGAGATTAATTAATTATATTAATACTTCGATTAATGTATTTAATTATGATGATATCGAAATTTGACTATATATATACATATATATATACATATATAAATACATATATATATATATATATGTATGTATATCTATATGTATATGTATATGTACATATACATATACATATAAATATATACATACATATATATATACATATACACATATATATATATATGTATGTATATGTATATGTATATATGTATATATATATATATATATATATATATATATATATATATATATATATGTAAATGCATGCATGTGTATATATGTGTGTATATATATACATACGTATATATGTATATATATATATACACATTCATATACATATATATACACATATATATACATATATATATACATATACATATATTTGTATATACATATAGATATACATATACATGTAGATGTATGTATGTATGTATGTATATATATATATATATATAAAGTTAGCTTCCATCTATGCAACTTGGACACAGAAAACTTAGGACTTATCCACCTAATATACATGAATATGTTAGCAGGAAAATAATTAATGAATCAAACAACCAAATATTTGATCAATTTTAGCAGTTGATGCATGTAATATATGTACAACTACTTAATGTATCATACACAATCAGTAACTACAAAGGCTGCCGTCATATAAGAAGCTACAGCAGTGGGACCACGAAAGCATCGATCTGGCATGTCTATGAGAAGGTTCTTCTCTTATTGATCAACTGGTCGAATGTACTGAGATCATGAACGAAATGATGTCAAAAATATGTAGAAACACAGAGGAGTCTCGAAGAAATGTATTGGGTTGCCCATCCAACAAGTTTGGCAATTCAACTCTGAGTTTTTCCCACCTTGGCTTTGATCTTCTGCTCCAAGATTGCTTTCTGATCAGTCTGTAGGTTAAACATCCTATTAAGTGCATGCATATTTTCAAGGGTCTCATCGAGAGTCCTGCTATCACTGCCATCACATCTCAAATGCTGCAGTGGCCCATGGAGAAGCTTGTTAACTATACCGGTGCTGAGCTCGTCAATTGCCTTTCTCATTTTCTTCGTCAGAGCATCTTCACCAACTTTCTGCAAGCATTTCTCAAGCTCCGATGCCCTGATTCTATCAGCATACGACCTTAAGTTCTTGATGGTAGGGACAGTCTCCGAAGAATCCCTCCATGCTTCGAACCTCTTCAACTCTTGAGTGATTATTGTCTGAGCTTCCATTGCCTTCCTCAACCTGTCTTCTTTGTTAGCCTCGACAACCTCCTTAAGATCATCAACGTTGTAAACCCGTGCATGCTCATGACTTGCAACACAGGATCCCACATTCCGAGGGACTGATATATCGACGAAGAGCCTTACACTCCCCACATCCTCGCTCACAGTAGGAAGAACTTGGACATGTTCTTTCAAGAACAATGGTGTCTCAGATGCTGTGTTTGTAAACACAACATCAGCTTCAGCAGCACATGCGTGCATCTGGGAGAAAGGTCTGTAAATTATTTCAATATCTTTCAGCTCCTCACGAATGGCTTCTACTCTTTCCACTGACCTATTTACAACCACCACCTTTTTGCATCCTTTTGCAGCCAAATGTTTGATCACGAGCTTACCCATCTTGCCAGCCCCAATCACCAGCATTCGGGCAGATCCACAGTGGGGCTTTGGGAGCTTCATAAGAGCCAATTCAACGGCCGCGGAGCTTACGGAGACTGCACCAGATGCTATGTTGGTCTCACTACGAACCCGCTTTCCAGTTGTTATGGCGTCCTTAAACATCCTGTCGATGTTTTTCCCCAACCCTCCACTAACTTGACCAACTCTTACCACCTGTTTAACTTGTGCAAGGATCTGTCCTTCTCCCAGGACTAGAGAATCAAGCCCACCTGATACCTCAAACAAATGCCTCGTGGCATCACCGTCGCGAAGCATGAAGAGATGTTGTCTAAGCTCTGAAACTGGAATGCCACTGGTCTGTAAGGGACACCATACGGAAAGCATCGGCATGCTGTTTATGTTCCCATTTTTATGTCATATTAATTATAAGGCCAAAACATTAGCTACCTACCTTAGACATCCACTCCGTTACTTCTCTGATTCCACGATGCCAGGAAAGGGCAACCACATATATTTCCATTCTGTTGCAGGTACTGAGAACTGCAGCTTCTTCTATGTGATTCAAACCGCACAAATCTCCAACAGCACGGGGCCATTGTGCCTCTGGAACAGCAAGCTTTTCTCGCATCTCCACTGGAGCAGTGTGGACACTTAGGCCAATAACAGCTATGCTGCTGCTTTCCTTCATGTAACCTGAAAAAGAGTGAGAGTTCAGGAGAGTCAGAAGAGACACCAATGTCTCCTCCAGTTGTGCTGGAGCAGAAAATAGCGTTTCTAATTAGGAAGCCATGGAAGCATCCAGCACGTACGATGAGATTAAATAAATAAATAAATCTCTAAAAATGTGCAGCTAGCTCTCTAATAAAACTTGTCATAAATTTGCTGCTCCTCCATACATCCTAATAGATCCAGAGCACAGAAATGAGACAAGATAATGTTGCGTAGACAGGACCTCAAGACTACCTCTAAGGCTGGAGACATCAGAGCTCGGTGGAACGCCAGTATATATAGACAAAGAGATAGGGGGTGTGATGATCCAAGGGATAAGACAAAGTTCATCCTGAAAGTTGCCTGAGGATTCACTTAAAGCATGGGGCATATTTGTTCTACATCAAGGCATACTGAAGCTAAATTACACTTATGTTGATGTACAAGCAAATACGAGTTCCAGGAAACAGTGAGTGAAGAGTCACGAAACCATAAAAATTTTATGTTGTACATGATGACTCGACTGAATGACAAGCTTAAGAAGCAGAAGGGCATCAGTACTGCAAATGACGATTTCTCCAAAATTACATGGGAGACAGGCTAACTAGAATTCCTAATCACAATGATGAAATGAAATGCCACCCCCACGCATGAACCTATTAGGAAACTTCACACCAAGAAACAATATGGACATACTAATGCTTTACATTAATGAATATAAAAATTACAAAGCATAGCCAAAATAACTCGTAGAAGCCTTCCGAAAAGATGATGAATGAATAAACATTTCAGCATGGACAATCGTCGCAACTTACGAAATAAATAAGCTAGTTAACTGACGAGTTCCCATAACAGTAAATGAATTCATGTACAAGCCTTTCTAATTAACATCATCTGGATCCACAAGAGTGACATGGTCCTAGTTCTACCAGTAGTTGCCGAAGACAACACCTATGCCTTTAGAGAGTGACCAAATGTTTGACCGCTACTTAACAGTACCTGCAGGTAAATAAATCAATAAAATATGAAGAAAGTTGGTTTTTTTTTATTCTTCTTTTTATTACTGCAAATCAGATTTCCTGGGTCAAAGCAAAGAGGAAAGATCTTAAACTTACGGTCGGCAGAGATCTTGAACTGCTCGATGGCAGAGATGCTGGCTGCTGCCTTCTCTTTGATATCAACCTGAACCTCGCACCGCGGGCTCCTTCGGACAGCGCCTCTCCGGCTCCCAACGAAGGCCACACCTCTCTGGTAAACCCTAAAGCTAAAAGCAGGAGACGCGGTGGAATTGGATGTCCTGTTTGCACGGAAAGGCTCCGCCTTCGCCGCCGCCGCGGCCGCCGCACCTAGAAATGCTGTGGCGAGACTGTTCGCAGCTGCCATTGTAGAATAGAAGCGGATTGAGACCTCGCAAATGCAACTTCTTCTTCCTCTTTGAATAACTGAAATCTAAGCAGAACGTCTCCTTTGTCGACCCTTCTTTCTTAAATATCCCTTTGCGGAGGGGAGACACTACAGATTTGTTCAAAAACAAGAGGAGGGAGGAGGTAGATATTAGAGGAGAGAGGTAAAATGGAAGTGTTGGCTGGGCGAGTGGGGACCCGGAGGGATGAGCGTGTGGTGTGCTTGGGTCGACCGCCGTGCTTGTGGCGGAGAAGGGACGGAGAGGGGTGTGGCGCTTGGATTGACGGTGAATTGGTTGTGGCGGGGAGCGGAGGAGGCGATGGGGATATCGGAGATTTGGGGCTTCTGATTGGTTGCCCGCGCACGCTTTATCCGTCCGTTCCACTCGCTTACACCGCCTCCGTTTGTTCTTTTGGGATTCCACCATTTGTCTAATCGGTCGTGTGTCAAATAGATGGATATTTAAAATATTATTACCCTGTAGCCCGTTTGATATTATATATGAAAAGAATATCAACTTGAGATGAGAAGCCATTAATAACAGTTGTGACCTGAACTAAAGATTTTTTTCACTTTGGCTAAATTTTTAAAAAAATAATTTTGTGATACAATATTTGATTCTCTTATTCAATAATTGATCTTTTGGTGTTTCGATTTGATGGAAGTATTTTTCTGTATTATTTATCTTAAAATATTTTAGTCAATAAATTCATCAATTAATTTTATCATCAAAATCTAATATTTAATATTTAGATTAGATTTGTGAATAATTCATAAAAGATATAGTGATATGTGTTTGAGTAATTTTATAATTAATATTTTATTTTTATATAATTAATATTATTTGTTTGTGCTATCTTATTTATATTTATGTATATATTGATTTGATAAAATAAATTATAATGATTATTTTGGACTATATTAGAAAAGACTAATAGTGTTGTAGTATGTAGAAGAAATTATAACATTGATAACATATAACCACTATAACTTGTATTGATAATCAAACTTAATATAGTATTATCATATTTATTAGCCTATTTTGAAATTTTATGTGTGTATAAATGCTTTTCACAATTTTAAAATCCAATTGGATAAAAATATTTTAAAATATTTTTTATTTATTTTAATTTTTGAATTATTTTGTATTAGTTAATGGGTCAAGTCGAAGAATGTTAGATTTTATAACTCTAATTAATTGGTTAAGGTATATTGAGATTCTAATTGGATTTTGATTAAGGTTACTAATCAATAAAAAAGAAGTTTAATTATATTATGATACCTTACAAGATAACATTGATATGAGAGACTATCATAACAATTATTTATACATCCTTTGCTTTCACTTATATATAATAAAAATGTTATAAGGTTTATATCATGATCATACAGATTTCTTCTCTCACCTCCCAATAAGCCTTTACTCCAATAATTTCAATAATCCCAATTAGTATAAATAAATAAATATAAATATATATATACACATATATATATATATATATATATATATATATATATGTATGTATATATGTATATACACACATATATATATACATATGTACATATGTATGTATATATGTATATATATACATATACATATACATATACATATACATATATATGTATATATTTATATATGTGTATATATACATATATATATATATATATATATATTTGTATAATGATTGAATATAATAATAAGATTTTGTTGACAAAATACTATATTAGAAAAAAACTAATAGTATTGTGGTACAGAAGCATAATATTAATAATATATAACTACTATAACTCGAACAAACAATTAAACTTAATATAGTATTATTATATTTATTAATATTATAATTTTTTAAATTATATATATATATATATATTTATAATACTCTTTAAAAAAAGAGAATTTATTTATGAAAAATTATTTTTAAAATAACTTTTGATTATTTTATTATGATTTTAAAATTTTTATTTTATATCATAATCAATTAATGGCCGATTAATAGAATAATAAATTATATGGGCTAATAATTAAGAATAAAATATTAAAAGTTTAATTAGATTCTAATTAAAATTATTATCCAATAGAAAGAGAGTCATAATCTTGAAGATTATTTTGACAGAGTGGCTCTCTCAATTTATCTCTATCCAGATACTTTGTTCTTTCCTTTACAATAACATGACCTCCTTGAGTTTGCATAATCATCCTGTAATTGTATCAATTACAGCGGTGCAGAAGAAAAGTTAAGAGCCTTGTTATTTTATGTGCAGATCTATCAAAACTTCATGATATTCGAGATATTCATTCAA